>JAVSBS010009486.1:0-50903 GCA_033124195.1 Coracias cyanogaster
GTGTTTAAATTCACAAGATTTGAGGATTGTAATTGGAGTTTATTTAAGGGTGGCGGGTGGGGGGGAATGTTTATCCCACTTCATTTTTAGAGGCTCCCCATTTGTGTTATCTGCGCTTATTGCACTGGGACAAACGTTTTTCCATATAACAGAAATAATTCTGAATCTATTCCAAAAATAGCCTGGAAGCCCTGAGATCCCAGGAATAGGTTTCTCCCTCTAGTGGCAGCAGAAAGGAAGAGACACAGCTCTCAGACCAGGTGGCTTCACTTTTTTTTTTTAGAAGAGCATATGAGACTTTAAAAAAAAAGACCTGCTGTTTTTTTACAACTTCAAAGAAAGATTCACACGGCACGAAATATCTGCAACTTCTCTATGGTCGTCCTTAGTCATTGAAATACTTGTAAAACTGAGATAACGAAACAAGGATGTTCTCTAATTTGTAGAATGACCTTGAGGCTCAAAGTACAACTGAGGCAACTTGATAAACACAAATGCTAATGAGTTTGGTGTCCAACTTTTTCCTGTTGGGAGAACCATAGAGAAGATGCTGTGCTGAGGAGTAACTTCTAGAACTAGCTCAGCATCAGTCCCTGCAAATAATGCCCAGTACTGAGTGGGAGGAAGAGACAAGAGATCTTCAGAGAGCTGCCTTGGTGAGCATTTGAATCCCATTTGAGGTTACCATGCTCATTTGCCATTTCAATGTAAACGTGTGTGTTCTCAATGGCCAAATTACCCCTTGTGAGTAATTTTTATGGGAAGGGGAAAAACTTACTGTATCTAAGCCTGCCTACCACCTATAAATCAAATAATAAGCACAATAAACCGAATCTACCAGTTCTGTCCTGTTTCTGCTTTCCATCTTCTGCTGATCTATTTACTAACGGAGAAGAGTATAAACCCACTAATACTTGTTCTAGACTTGGGCAGGAAGGTTGATCTGTGGAGAGAGGTTGGCTGAAGTGCTTGATGGCTTTTGAGTATCTGTTGTCAGTGTTTTAGTCCCCATGACTCAGTCACTGCTTCGTGTGAGTCTATTTCAGTGAAGTGTTACTTCAGTAAGGGATTATGTGAATGAAAGGAAAGGTTTAAACAGCATCTTAAATTCAGGGAGAATGTGTCCTTCAAGCTCTGTAGTGCTGAAAATACTTTTTGACTAAAGGACATGAACTGTTATCAAAAGAAAGCACAAGAAGACACCATCAACCCCAAGGCAGCTGGTGTACAGCTGACAGTAGCACCAGGAGGTAGAGGTTACCTTTGCCTGATGTGGGGCTGTAGCAGAGGTACTCTTTGCTGGTCTGGAGGTAGCATGTGAGCAAGCTTGCCTGTGGTCTTAGTAAACCCCACCTAGGCTCTGGAAGTGAAGAGCTGTGCCTTGGGAAGGCCCAAGGAGGGAAAGTATGGCCAACATCTGTAGCGCACCTTATTACATGCATGGTGTCCCCTGGGACACAGGAAAAGATCTACCTGACCTGTAGGGTCATGTGCATTAGTCCATGAATTTGAAAGTTTTCCATCAGGGAGGAACTTAGTGACTTAAGAATGAAGCACAAACTGTTCCTTCCAGTTGGGGTTGTGAACTGGCAAAGCAGCTTGATTGCAGCTTCTTTCTGTGGAAGTTATCAATGTTTCTTTTCCCTTTTCTGAAGGCTGCTGCTTTGGAACCTGTTTCATGTTAGGACATTCTGAGGAAAGAACTTGCCATAGGAAGTCTTGTTTCTGGCAGACCTGTGTGTGCCTGCTGATGGTTGCGGTTGTCTGAGCTCACTGAGCTTAGGAGACCTCTTGGCAAAGGGTCACGTGTTTCTGTCACCTTGTCTTCAGCACCAGGTCAGCTTGTTGCAGATGTTTGCCCAGCAGCTATCATCATGCCGCCTGAAAGGTTCCTTAGGACATTAATTAAGAGCAGTACAGAAAACACATTGGGGTTTATTTCTTCCATGCTGTCACCTTCTGTGAGAAGGTTTAGATCTCAGCCACTTTCCAAATCAAAGCAATACTTTGGTCTTTTAACATGGTCACTCCTTGGGATATCTCGCCCTAGCTAGATAGCTGGACTGCTTTTGCAGCCTCTTGTCTCTGCCCTGTACCTGGAAACTGTTCTAATTGTGTTTTACCTCCCTGTAAAGTTTCCTTTCATTTGCTGCCTTTGCTTCTCTTATCGTTTTTTACGCTCTCAACTTCATTATGCAATTGTTCCCATCCTGCTCTGCAGTTGATGTTTTATAACTCATGTCTGCCTTTTTTTTCCCCACTGCTGATTACTTTTACATTTCTGTGTTCCTTCGTACTGACTTTAAAAATAAAACAGAAAAAAACAACCTAAACATTCCCCATGCAATTACTCCAAGGTGGTACGCACAACCCATGGGCATGCATTAATTTATCTTTGAACACTTTCCATTTCCTCCGTGTCGTTTCTCTCCCCGGCTTTATCATGCTGAAATTCACCCTGCACTTAGTCTCCTAACTTTGCTCTGCTAAAATCTAATCTGCTTGTTTTCTAACTTTTAGTTGAACATTAATCTCAGTGAAATACTTAAAGACTGCAGCCCTGATTCCTCCCCCTGACTTGCATCACCCATCATAGCTGGTGTTGTAGAAGCCTTGCTCCTTAAAACACGCCATCATCTTTCCATACAAGTCATGACACTTCCATAATTCCCTTTAGAAAAGAGCTAGCGTGGGTTGATAAGCATGAGGTCTCCATGTTAGTCAACACAACGGACTTGAAGCAGACTCTAGGTGAGCCCTGGACTTTTTGAGACATGTAAAACTACTTCCTGAAAGCTCCTGATGGCTATTTCCTCTAGATGTACTTCTCTGTAACGCTGGTATCATTCCATATGGATCCTTTGGTTGCAACTTTCTGAATGCGTTTGTCTTGTTCTTCCATATCTTTATCTAGTGCTTGTGTTATTGTAGGTAATTAACACATCTAATAATTATGGACTTTAAGTGACCTCATCAATGTCATGGCTTATTAAGCTTGTGGTTTTTTTTTTTCATGTAATGGTCCTTTTCCTCTCTATAGAATGATTACATTCTCTTGTTGTGATTTCTAAGTACATACATTTTGGAAAATAAAATTGAAAGGCAAAGAGCTTTCAAGAAACACTTTCAAGTACAATAAATGATCTATCTGAATATACTTTTTTAATAAAGTGCAACATGAAAACATGTCTTTACTTGGCTTTTTCCCTCTTCCACCTACCGCATTTTCCCCCAGAAAGCCAACAGGCAAAAAGAATGAAGATTGCTTGTGATAAATGAAAACAATTTAAACCTTTTTTTTCTACCCTTTTTTTTTTTAAGTGGAAATTTGCAGTTGGATTGCATGCTTTCTGTTCAAATTGAAAAAGTATTCTTCACAAATAAGTATGTGTTTGGAAGGGGAGAAAGCTCTAATTGTAAATGTTGGTTCTCACAGTAAATATTTCGGCGGTGTATTTGAATTGATTAATCTGTCACATTTTTCAGTAAAGTGCAAAATCGGATCAACCCACATCTTGCTTATTTACATGGCCAGCTCTAATTTATCATGAGTTACACCGAGTACTAAAGCTTTTAGTGCAGAAGATCCCTCTTTCACTTAATGGATAATCATTTAGTGGAATATAATTTAAAAAAATTTATATGGTATCTGTGCCATGGCTGTAACCTGACCTCCCCATGATAAACTTTCCCCCGTGGAAGGATTAGCACTTTCTGGTGGCTTTTGCCTGGTTATTTTAGTCATTAGTTCAACATCCACCTCAGCCAAGGTATGCTGGGATCTGAAATCAGGTACTTGACACAGTACAAATATTTCTATTTTCAGCCGTACTTTCCACTAGACCACTTTCTGCCAGGTAATTCAATAGGATTTCCATCCAGATCACTGCATCTTTTTAATTAGGAGATAAGAACAAGCAATTCAAGGCAGAGGCTGAGGGAATTGGAGAGGCAACGCAAGGGGACAGAAGCTGTACCTGGAAAAAAGGTGAAATGAAAACAAGATCTTGAGCAAATTATGGGAGGAGACTGGACGTAAGAAATGTTATTTTGAATTGTAGTGAAGGAACATGGGGAAAAAGCTGCTTTTTCTCACAGTTGCTTTTCTGGGGACTAGAGCTGTATCTTCCAGCCTCTGGAGCACAGAGGAATGGGAACATCAACCTTTTCACAATGAAACGTTCTTAATTAGGGATGCAGATTTGCTCTAACTTTTTTTTTACACTTGGATAATTTCATATGATGAGGAAACCTGACTTCAACCTGTTTTCCTCCTTTCCAACATCGTTAATTCACTGAGCTGCAGTGGTCCAGCACTGGAATCAGGGCAATCAATCTTGCTGCTGTTCTAGCACAGGGTAACGTAGATGGTGTGACAGGTTGAGTTTGTGTTAAGGGGTGAGGGTTTCCTCCAGGAAAATCCACAGGAAGGAGCAGAGAGGGGTGCTGGGTAGGTTTGAACATCTCAAAGCCTTTTTCCTCAGGGGGTATGAGAGGATATTTTCAGGGGTGTTTGGACCGAGATGCTGGGATGGGGGCTAACAGCTGCTTAGTGAGGAAGACTATGCTGAAAGCCAGACCTGAACTCACCAGGCTGAATTTTACGGGCAAAAGCATTGAATTGATGCGTCATTCCAAACTGAACAAGTGCAACAAGGAGGAGGGGTTGACTCTGTTTTTTGTCCTAAATGTGGAAAAACTAGAATTGCCATGGGTTTAATTGGGTTCTGCTTCAGTTAGCCTATGTCTGCCTGGATTCAAAGCTGTCATTGCTGTGGATGTCTTCTCCAGCTCCTACTGAAGCTCAGTGTCCTTACTAGGGCATGGCCAAGGCGGATCCTGGAGGTGGCAGGAGAGTTCTGATATTTTTATTTATTTTTTTTTTTTTAACATCCTTCTTCCTCTAACTTCATTCCAAAGCCCATGGTGGATTTCCTACCTGTGCTCCTGAGCTCTGATGCTGCTTTAGATTTTTTTCTTATGGACTGGCATATCACATGTTGCACATGTCTTCCTCTTTCTTCTAAAAACGCTTAAAAATACCCTCAAACAGCAAAAAAAGCTCTCAAAAACCAAACACTCCCAAACCCCCTCAAAACTACAGGTTGCACTTTTTAGTGCTTTCTTATTTGTGTGTGTAATAACTCCAGGCAAAATCTAGAAGCTTTGTTTTTGGTAGGGATTAACACAGATTGTTTTCATATCCTTCATGTAGCATAGAGACTGCTGGAAAAAAAAACAGGGATCCAGAGGCAGTCATGTTTTCACTGATGCCTGGAATTGAAATACTGGTTGATTTTTTTTTTTAATTTTTTTTTCCTTTTGGCAACTTTTCTTCTAGTGGAAAGAACTTCTGGGTGCAATCAATTAAAGAAAGGATCTGATTTGCTTTGTAATTGTTTTTCTGTCTGTATGAATGATGTAAGGGTATATTGGAAGAATTTACTTCACTACTCTGTCTTTTCTAAAATAACAGGTTTACTGGTTGATTTATGGGTTGTTTGTTTTGTTTTTGTTGTTCTGTCTGTAGGTGAGAAAAAGGTTAATTTGCTTGAGAAATCATGTCTATGCCAGAGAAGGTCAACTTGTTCCATCATCGTGTACTGCCATTGGAGGCTGACCTGAACCTAAACACGGTGGTTTAAGGGAAGCATAAGGCATCCTGTTTTTCTGCATGCTTTTCCCAGCATTTGTTTTCTCCTCTTTTTTTTTTTTTCACAGTTTCTCAGAAAAGGCAGGCGGGTGTGACTCAGTGGTTAGCTGCTTATATCCTCCCCGGATCTGATTCTGTTCCCTGTAAAGTCGTATTTTTGACGTTTTGCTTCAAAAACTTTCAGCTCTGCTGTGGCTGTGCCCAGCTCATGGCATCTCTCATCCTCTGACCACCAAAAGCCAAAATACTGAGAAGTCTGTTTGTGAATTGTGTTAAAAGCAGCAAATAAATGTGAAAGTAGAACGACTGGGAAAGACAGGGAATATTCAGTTTGTCAGAGCTGTCCATAAATGCCAGAAGATAGCAGCCAATGTAGTTCCTGGGGTTCCTGGGCTTTGGTTCCCCAGCCTCCTCTTCCTCAGCTGCTTTGCTGAACTATTTCTTTGATTTGCAAGGTGCGGACCACAAACGATGGAGAACCAAGGTATCCTTGGGGCTTAAACATCTGTAGCGCCATAAAAGCCAATTAAAATAAAGGGTTTTCATGCTGTATGTATTTTTTCATAGAACAAGTTTAATATTAATGTAATAGAACTGGGGTCTGGTTCCCTGCTCTATCATCCATCGCTCACTGCAGCTGAACGGGAAACATCAAAGTGTTTGAGTCTCTTCTGTTTAATTTGGGGTTTTTTCTGATCCTTTTTTTTTCTTTCTCTTCCTATGTTTAAGTTCATGTACGTGATAGGTATTTTCAATATGTCTGCTCATCCTGTGTTGGAAAGCAGAGTGGTGGTGATGGAATATTTTAGGGCAATAATTTCAGAGAAATGCTCTGTCTTATAGAAACAATTCTGTTTCTATTTTCCAGATAGATGATGAGATTAAAATCTGATTATTAGACTTGTTCTGCATGTTTTGCCCATATGTGTTTTAGAAGGTTACTTAAGTATTATCATTAAGTTTTTATTTCAGTGTGCTTTCCCCCTCTCATTTGATATAGCTAATTGCAATAATTCTGCAGCTTTATTTTTGCAGGGTAATAATTTGCTTGTTTTCAGTTCTGGAGAACTGTGCTGCTGTGTTGAACAGGGTAAATAAACGCTCAGGGCACAGCTGTCATGCCTAGAAAGTACATGTCAGTTTGCACCACTGGCCCTAAGGAGTCAAATTTAGGAAGGAAAAAGAATATCTGCAGTATTATTAAAATAAGTATGCCACGGTATTAATTGTCTTTGTATATATTTGACTACAGTAAAATATATACAACTATAGGAGCGTTAGCCTGTGTGTTAAGCGCTTCTTACTCAGATGGCACAGGCCAAAGTGCTGTAGACCCCATGTTCTGCATCTCCACTGCACCCATCCTGCAATCCTGGGAGCACGAAAGTCCTGCTCCTGAGAGCAGCAAGGCTGTGGAGCCTGCGTTCAGCTCCTGTCAAGGGGCAATGCTCTGGGAGGTGATTAAGAAAGATGAAGCTGTCTCCCAGTAGTGCCTCAGCCACAGCATTTAGTGGAGGTGGTGGAGGAAATGTTTAATTAAGTGGGAGGTTTCTCTTGTGCCCCGGACGTATCAGAACTCGCATTGGCGTCTGTCTCTTTTCCTTGTTCAAAAGCCAGCGTTTCACCTAAAGTATTGGAAATATGACTTGAGGTTGTACAACTTGTGCTGACGGGCTCTATCTGCCTGGCTAGCTTGGGGAGGTTCAGCTCCTGAATTTGTGATGTAGATACCTGGTTAGATTCGGGGAAGAGGGAGCAGGAGGAGGAAGAGCTGAGCAGGGGATTGGATTCAGTTCAAGAGAGCAAGGACAGGGGAGAGCGAAGAAAAACACCATCAGCTCTGAAGTCAGGAGAAAATTGCAAGAGATGTAGATAACTGAGGGATCAGTGCTTTCTTCTCCAGGCAAATCAGCCGCCTCTCTGAGCTTTTTGCATGGACCGCTGTTTCGGGTTGGTTTTTTTTTCTGACATGTTTTTGGGCTCCTGGGGAAGTCTCCTCTGACTAGGAGTGTGGTTTCTTGGCAGTGGCCAGCCAGTCTCTGCTGGTGTGAGAAAGTGGACACTGTGTAAAGTTACCATCTGTCTACAGCTATAAGAGGGGCTCCTCAGCCTTTAGCCAGCCTTATACTCCAGGGCTGAGAAAAGGCAGACCTACTTGAGCTTGTCAAGACAAAAAAAAGCTGTTGCTTCTCTTGCTGCTGCCTCTGCAATGCCTGGAAGATGAGGTAAAGGTCCAAGTTCATTTGCTGGTGCTGTCCCTCTCCTGCTGAGCTACAAAAGCCAGGGAAGGGACTGCTGATGGCAAACACCAGCTTGGGTGGAGAAGCTTTGTGATGGAGTTACACGGAAGGAGCAGCAGGATGGTGATGCTTCAGGGAGCTGGATATGCGGGGTCAGAAGCAAAAGGAGATTAGGAGGTACACATCTGGTTTGGGTGGTTCTGCTGTTAATTGTGAAGCTAACAGCGTTCATGCACAAAACCAGAATTATTTGGGCAGAACTTAAATTAGAGAACAATATAGTCATACATGTAAGTTATCACTGAAGGAAAACATTAATTTTTTTTGTGAGGAAAGGACATGTAGTCTGCTATATACATTGAAAGGGGCTGGATGTAGTGGTTTTGGGAAACTGTAATTACAACTAATTTAGCGGCAACTGATTGATAACTCAGTGGTGTTGAGGGTATGTTTGTAGTGTGTGAATTTGAAATGCAAGTCAGCAGGAGTCCCCTTTCTCTGTGTGTATTTTTGGTGTGTTTCCTGCTAGACCTCCAGAGAAGAAGCAGCAATTCCAGAAATCTCAAGGTTTTTTCCAGCTAGTCTTGTTCCTGGGGTCCTGCTCTGTGCTCCTGTGGATGTGCAATTGGTGTTAAAGTACAAGGGATGTTGCACTGAGGACTAGGAAGAACACAAGAATTTTTATTTTTCTTCCTTTTACTGGCAAAGTATGTAAAATATGATTGGAGTTTGTCAGTATGGAAACAAATGCCTTCATTTACTTGCAAGGATGCTCAAAACTTTAGGATCTTCAACCTTTTCAGGTGTAAACGCTCTGCAGTAAGAAGCATGTTTATAGGATTTTTACTTAATTGACTATTTTTGATGAAAAATAACATCAAAGTGACACCTGAGGCACCAAATCCATTACTCCTTGATAAGAGATTGAAGCTAGTCAATCCTGTTCTTGTCACTTATTAGTAGTGATTCACGGGGTGAAGAAAAGACAGTTAAGAAGAGTTAGTTATACAGGAACTTCTGAACTATGGTGGCAGAGCTGGTCTAAAAGACTCTCTGATTTCCTTTAGGCTTCCTGTACATCAGCACACAACCATGGTGGTCTCTTATAAACTTGCAAGTCAAAACACTTGATACTTCTTTCTTTATGGTAGTTTCTTATACATTTCTTTGTATTTTTTTTTCTTGATGTAATTCTTAAGACATTTTCAGAATACGATAAAAAATATTCAGATTTTTAAAATTTCAGATGAATTTTTAAAATATTTCCACATCCCCGTTGAATTTTGGGTTTGCAGAGCACAATACACAATAGTTCCTATCACAGACTTTAATAGCCCGCAGAATTGCTCCTGGCTTTCCCTCCCCTGGGCAGCTCATATATTGCACGTTGTTTAACTCCTTCAAGATGCACATGAAGAAATTTCACGCATACAGAGGCAATCAGGCCTCCCCCTGCCCTTGAGCCTTCAAGGAAAGGATGTATGAGTTGGAATTTTCGACTACATATTATGGAGTTTATTGCCAGAGCAGTATGCATAGATCAATATTCAATATAGCTGTAAACATGTGTCCTTCAGACGTATGCTAGATGTCCTTCGTTGCATGCAGCCTGGCTGGCAGCTCCCTGAAATACCAGCTTACAGCAGCCCAGCAATAACAACATCATCTTCCTGGTTGCCCCAGCCCAGGGTTTAACAGAGCAGGTGGTCAGAGGTGAGATTTTGGCACTTCCGAGCCGTGAGGTTGCCCCTCCTGTTTGATTTCTTAGGGTCGAATATTTAGGGGAGGAGAGGGTCTTTCCCCAACATTTCACAGAGCTTTTACATTGCTGGCATCTCATAGCAGTTGGTGTTTTCTTTTGGGAGGACAAAGCCAGCTTAGGGTGCTTTGCTGATAGAAATAGCTGACAAACATCCATCCTGCAAGGTCGGCAGGGGCCAGGGGTAGCATTTTGTTAATTACACCTTCCAAGAAAATTATCAGAAGTCTGAACTCTCCCACTTAATAACCAATTAAATAATGCCAAATCTTTGGGAGAAGGCTTCTCCCAACTCAAAAAAGGTCTTTATCTTGCCTCTAAGTTGGTGGCTACAGACACCTTCCGTATAAAACTGGGGGGGAAACATTGTGGTTGGTTGTTAAAATCAAGGGTAAACTGCTGCGTATGGAATTTTCTTGTGTGTTGCTGGATGATCTCTTGTTCAGTTTAAGATTGCTTTAGCTTGGACAGGGAGTGTTTGTAGGGGTCTGAGGGCTGTCAGTGCTGTGAATGTTTTTCTCGTTACAGAGAAAAGGCTTTATCCAGTTACTTATCGTGTGCTAGAAGGGCTGTGCGCGAGAAATAATTGCCGGGGAATAAAACTGCTGGCAGTTCTCATTTAACCCACTTCCATGGCACACACTTCAAGTGCCACACAAGCCTAAACAAGGCTCAGACTAAAACAGGGATTTGTTTCCTTCTGTGTGAATTTCCCAGTTTGAGATGTCTTGTCAGGCAGGCAGAAATAATTATTACTGGGAGAAGGTGGGAATTCTTCCCTCCAAGATACTCATTCATTCATTCAGCAGGAGAACAATTAGTGACAGCTCACTAATGGCTGCAACACTTTATTTTCTATTTCCAGTGGCATGTGCAGAGCCAGGCTTCCGAGTGCCTGGGTACTCCCGGCCCCAATTACTTTGGCAGGGAGGCAGAGTGTGCTACAGGGACCGGCGCTTCCCCCGGCAAAGCCCCTTCCCAGCCAAGAATGGGCTGGAGCTGCTGGCATTGAAGTCATGCATTATGAGTAGCAGTGGGCAGGAGATTGTTTCCAGCAAAGGAATGGCCGTTGTGTTTTAACGGTGTAATTAATTACCAAGGATTTGAGAGGGGGAGAGGATTTGGGTTTCAGGGCTGAGGAGGAAGGGAGACTTCCTAATCGAGCAAACATTTCCCTGCAAGATAAAACCAAAGGATGAAACATCCAAGGAAACGGAAGGGTCTTAAAAACAAATCTTCAGTAAAATAAAAATAAAACCTAAATTTCTCTCTGTCTAGCTTCCTTGCTGAGGCTTTTACCATGAGCCTGTGGGTGGAATGCTGGTTGTTAAACAGTCTCCCAGTATTTAGCAACGTTGACTCTGCTTTTCTACTGCCTTTTATCGCTGTTTGTACCAGTTTTGGAGTGACTTTACGCACAAGATATTTGACCAAGCAAAGAGCAGGGAGTCTGCCTGAGGTAGGATGAAACAAGGGTCTGCAACTGTGCGTGTTGTGCCTATGCAAAAGAAAAAAAATGCAGTATTTTAATATAGGGAACTAGTCTATAACCTATGGCTGGAAGAGACCAACATCCCTTGATCTCTTTTACTGACCTGGTGGCTCAAAGAGGCTGCAGACCTGGGTTTGAAAACAGCTGCTTGGTCAGCCTGCAGCCTTGTCTTCTGGGGTATCCACCAACCCCATCATGAGGGAAGGGGGGATGAAGCAACATCACTCTGAGCCTGCTTCTGTACCTGATGTGGCGCAGCAGTAAGAAACCTGGTGACTTGGGTGGTGAAAACCTCAATGTGTCCAAGCCTTCCTGATCACTAGGTTGTTGCAGAAGCAGCTAAGAATGGTGTCCAAGCTGTTTAAAGTAAGTTCTTGTTGGATAAATTCAGTAGCTAAATACCAGAGATGTCAATGGAGGCTGGGAAAAGTCTTTCACATCCGCTGAAAATGTTGTTTTTAATGCGTTACCCCTCCAGACCTGAAAGGAGAAAAACCAATGCTAGCTAATAATGAAGTATTAACTGTAATAATACACTGTGTTTTGAGGTGAGGGGTAAAGGTGCAGGCAAATCAGGAATGAATGTGTATATTGATACACATATAATGTATATTGATACACATACACAAGTGTGTTTTATAATTTAATTATTTCTAAAAGTGGCAACCTAGAAAAGGAACATAATGCCCTGATGTTTGCGTTACTCTCACACAACATCTGAAGTTGCCTTGTCTCACGTTAATTAATGGCTTTTGCGTAAATTATTTGTTTCTGCACTGCCTTTTCAATTACCCTGCCAAGGCTGATCTTGGGTAGGGAGTCTGAGTTCAGGAAGGAATCGCTCCCTGTCCAAAAAGTGCTGCTGTAGCAGAAACAGCCTTTGATCCCAGAGAGATGGCTGTGAGATTTAGGGCTCACAATGTTCCCATTGCTGAATATGTAATTTAGGTCACTGAACTATGTTTTGGTGGAAGATACTTATCTATTCCACTTCTTGCTGATGTCATGTGCTGGGAAATCAGATGTTAAAGTGCAAAAATACATGAGAGGCCAGACTTAAAATGGCATAAAATATAAATGGCTCAGTGACTGACTGCTTGCTGTTTGCGATAGTGGTTGTAGGGGATGAAGGTCACATCATTTCTTCTGTATTTCATTGTCCTGCTCTATCCTTGCTATTAAAATTAATTTAAAAACCCCCAACTTAGCTCTGCCTTTCATTTTTACTCTGTATGTGCAGAGTGTGAGCAGAGGAGATATCGTCTCCTCCTTGCTATGTTGAACTCATCTCTGTGTTATAACACCTCTGTTCAATTTAGGGAAGCTGAGAGGGTGTTAAATTCAGATGTTTCCCAGTGTCTCCAACAGAGATGTTCCCTACCAAAAGAAAGGTTAATTCAACACAAAATACCTCACCTAAAGAGATGTTCAGATGCATAATAGTGGGACATGGCCAAGAAAAGCCATGAGAGAACCCAATATTGCTCAGGTGGCTGTTGACATAAGTTGGGTTTTTCTAAACCTTAGCCTCACCATGGGTACCTTATTCTGGAAAGAATTAGTTAAATTATGTCATCTTTTTAACATGGGTGTTGGCTGCCGGCAGGTGGGGAAGCTGTGTTGGTCTGTAGCTGAGTTCTTCTCTCCCAAGCTTTGCTCTGCGTTGGGTCAGCTCCAAAGAAACTGGGGGTTGACTGACTTGCTAGAAAAGTCTATCTGGATTTATGTAGTTTTCTAAACTATTTTTTCCTTTTTAAATTTTTTCTCCCTCTGGAATCTGCAAAGTTTTTACTTAGGGGAATTTGTTAAAAAGGAGCAAACTTGAAGGAAGATATGTAGGTGCTTATCTTAGTTGCAAAAGTACTCAGAAGTTCAGCTGGTAACAGTATTGCAAATTTAAGTAAAAAAACCCAAAACAACCCACACCTCACCCTTGGGTAACAAAAGGAAAATATGTCTCCTAGATAATTCATTGGGCAGCACTCAAAAAAACAGCAAGAGAAACATACTTTTTTTTTTTCTTTCCAAGTCTTTCATGGTACAAGAAAAAAATAAACAGTTTTCTTTTTCCTTCCAGAAAATTTCAAGAAACAGTGATCAGTAATGCAGCAGTGTGAAATGCCAACTACTTTTGCTACCTAGCATTAGAAACCCCCTAATTTGCAGCAGCATCCAATGCCAAGATAGCAATCTGGATTTTGTAGATCGATCTTTGGGGTTCGAGTTGCTGAGATCTGAAGTATCAGAACTAAGTTCACATTTTCTGCAGTTTTTTATCAACTTCCAACCTAACTGTATCTACCAAAACCAGCTTTCTAATACTGTGGCTTTGGACGACATACTGAACAATCTATTTCAGTATACCTACAAATCAATAGTAGTTCAACTTTTCAGTAAAAAGCTGGAGATTTAAAAAAAGTTAGGAGTAGGATTTTTTGCTTTCTTGTAATCTTCCCTCCAATCCCTCGAAGATTTACGTACCGTAAGAATGTTGGTATAAATAATATAGCTATAAGCATTATATACAAATGCACATATTTATATTTATTATTACTTGAATGTACTTATTTGTACTTCCTAATCGCCAGTTAATTTGGCAAGAGCTCACAAAGCTAATGATGTATATGGCATTAAATTGCACGCTAAATCAAAGATATCGCCCTAGAATTTACTGTGAGATGTTAATTGCTGAGGTTATCATCAAGTAGAAGGTATATGCAGCCTGGCATAATTTGTCATTTATAACAACTCTTCCCTTACCAGAAGTTACAGGATTTACAGATGAGTTGATCCAGATCACCTTTGTACAGCAGTTAATTATTAGCTCCTGCGCTACCGGCTTTCACTTGACAATTACCTTCTTGCTCATTCAGTCTTGCTTTTAAAAAACAGCTTAAGATCATGAAATATATTTGCTGCTGCGTTTATCTTATCTTAGGCGTTGGAGGCTCTCTTAAACTCTGCACTGAACACTTTCAACGTACCTCAGAGTGAAGCTGTCGCTCTGAATTTGTCTCTCTCAAGGACTCATTAAAGTGATAATTCTTTAGCAGTTGTGGCGTGAATACTTCTAGTAATGTCGCTAATGGACAAAAAGCGCAGGTAACCACTGGTTCCAAAATACATTTGCAGAGTTTCCCTTTTCTTCATTAGCTTGCCGTTCTGAAATAAAAAATCATGTCCGACAGAATTAGCAACCGTCAGGAAGATTTCCCGCGTCGATAAGAAGGCTGCGGTTCAGAATGTTCCTGCCACTCTTTGAACACACTCCCGGCTGCTTACAGCCTTTCTGCATAAACACCGGTACATAAACACTGCATAAAGTGGGGTGGAAAGCATCAGATTATTCACAAAAAAAAAATTAAGCTCGTATTCAAGGAGATGAGGGTATAATTCTGCCAGGGTGGGAGGAAGTGGGAATGGAGAGCAGGCACATCCAAAGATTTTCTGTTCAGCACTTCGAAGTTGAACCTATCTCTGGTTTCTTGCAAAGAGAATGTGTTTTGAACACCTTATCTCTCTATTTTTTTTTTCTGGTTATTTTTCCCAGATTATAGTAACTTTTTGTTCGCTGGTTGTTAGTTACTTTAACAAGGAAGATATATTGAGACATAATTCAAGATGACAGGAAAGGAGTAACCAATATATGGTGCACAAATGACTCCCTGTTAACATGTCACGTATTACATCCTTTATTAAAACCAGCCCCTGCTCTGTGCTGGCAAACAGCGCTTACAACCGTCACCCCAGCTCGGCTTTATGATGGATTGTATTAAAGCTTGCTGGTGCATGGAGTAAAATATTAGCATCAATATAAACATACCATATTGCTTATATTGTTTTTTTTCTTTATAGTGTCTTTGTTGGGATTTACATTCCATCCTTTTAATCACAGCGCATAGTTTTAAATAGGCTTTCCCAGGCAGCCTGCATTCCAAATCTTGGAGGTATTTCTGCACAGTTCTTTAATTTGAGGGGTAGGACACACCTGACAAACTTGTGTCTGTCTGTCTGCCTCGGGTCTGCAACATCCTTGCATCCCTCCGACTACCTGAAGTTTTCATATGGCTCATACCTGGGGTAGTAACTTTTCATGTAACATGTTCTCTTTTTTTCATTATGAAACTTATCACCCAACTTTTCAGTCCTTAAAAAAAAATAAATACAATCTGAAGCTCTGCATAAATCCTGAATTGATACATAAAGAACTCAAAATTCCTACATGCTCTGCTCAGTTTTTCCCTCTGTACCGGACTCTGTTTTTCTTTGGGCTGAAACTGAAAAATCCCAACTCTTTATTCCGGTGTTAGTGCAACAGATGTCGGAGCCTTGTCCTCGGCGGACTTCTCTGAAGCAGCCGGTGAAGAGACATACTGTTAACTGCAGAATGAGGCAGGGTGAAGAAATAGTATGTATTTCAAACCCCGTGCCTCTCTGTCTGGTGCCTGCATGTTTCCACACAGATGCCAGGCATTGTTTTCAAACTGGCTGCTGGTATAAACAGGCGTGTGTGCTATTATTTATTGATTATGATGATAATGCCCCTTACGCGTCACAAAAGCTTTCGTTGGAAAATAGATTTTGTAGGGTGTAAGCTTTACAAACATCCGATGCTCAAAAAAACCCAACCAACCCAGCCCCTGAGGGGTCTGTAAGTGTGGGGGAAGAGGATGGGAAGGAAAGAGAAGAGCCCACCCTGGGGCACGTCACTGGCAGGTTTCCATCGCACGGCAATGCCGCTGAAAAAATGCCACGTTCCCTTGGTAGGAAAGGTGATGGTATGGTTATCCTGCAGTCAAGAATGAAATGGTAGCCCTTACAGAGGTGGATCATCCAGCAATTAGTTATTTGGTTTTTTCTGGCACCCCCTGCAAACAGTTATCGCTTCAGTCAAACGTAATTTGATTACATCTCTTTTTTTTTTTCTTTTTCCTGGTACTATATATTAACAGGGCAAATAAAAGGGAAAATAGTGCAGTCCCTTGTAATAAAGAAAACAGCAGCAAACTATTAATGCTCTTTGAAAAGAGTAGTTTTAACAAAGTAAGCAAGAATCATTTTCTTTGGTTGAGTGTTGATTCCCTAGTGTGCTCTCAGTAAGTAATTAGAATGGCCCAGTGAATGTCAGCATCAGCTTGTTTATTCTCATTATTTTATCATTTTAAAAACCCTCTAGGTGATGAGACATGCAGTATAGAACATAATTACCATTATTAGCATACTAATTGGACACAAAAATAGGCCAACTACAAGGTAGCCAACTGAATAATTTCACATTAATCAAACACCATAGTGAATAAGCCTATTGTTAAATTGACAGCTACAATAATTGGCAATATTTCGCTGCGAAATATAAGAAATTCCTTGTAATATCGCTGCAATGTTATATAATTTAGTAATTTCCCATATTTCCAGCCTTAACTTTGTACACCTAGTTCAAGTTCAAGAAAACATCATGATAAGATTATTAGTCTATTATCAAGTGGACGAAGTATATAAAGACCTGCTTGTTAGCATTCAGGAATAGATTCATGCGATAAGAAAACAAAAAGGCTACCAATTTAGTTACTTGTTGCTTCAGCATTGAATATGTATAAAGGTTCACGATAAGATTTTTTTTTTTTTTAACCGTATATTAAAGTCCAACTTCCATCTACAAGAAGCACGGAAAATGGTAAAGAAATAGAAAAAAGCCAGTGCTAAAATACAAAAAAAAGCCAACCCAGTGAGAACCATGACTTTAATATTCTAGGATAATTTTCTGGCTGAGGTTGGTTGGCTTTTAGTTGTGCATTTGTCTGGTGCCGTCCCCATCTTGTTTAACGTGGAGCTAGAAAGTTGCAAAGCCACCACCAGAAGTGAGAATTCATGAAATGCTCAATTAAGAGCAGGCAGGAACGGAAAGCTGGCCCGAGCTGTGTTTCGCTTTGAAAACCTTGGGGGAAATGAGACAGGAAAGGAGCGAGTGGAAAGGCGAGGAGAGACAAAGACGGGGAAGGTGTAAGCGGGGGGAAAATGAGGGTTGTGGCAGAGGGAAGGAGACCGATAAGGAGAACAGAACCAGATGGTGAAACAAGAGGAGCAGAGCTAGGAGAAGACGAGAAGAAAGAAAAACACTGAGGAAGAAAGAAAATAGTCATCAAGAAAAGGGAGGAAGAGAAGGTAAGGTGAGAGTTGGGGAAGGGAGAGCAGATTTGGAAGAGTATGAAACAATATTCTGCTTTTAAGAATTCAAAGGCGAGGGGAAACAAATATCTCACTGAAAGAAATGTTTCCTTCCCGCTCCCTGGGCTTTTGGAGATGTGGAGACGGGGAAGAAAGACGGAAAGGATTCATTTTTAGGTTTCTGCTTGTTTCGATAAAGAAAATGTTTTTGTAAGATTAATGTAAGAACTATTTTATGAGGTTGCTCCTGTGGGCATTGAGTGCTTGTTAAGGATGGGGTGCATGGCAATAGCAAGTCAAAATGCCTGGTTCCGGGCCCCCTAAATATTTCTGGGTGATGTCCCTGTTATGAGTGTGTTGATGAAAGCCAAGGCCATGCGGGTAAACCTGACTGATGGCAGATACCTTTAAAGAAATGAAAGGAGGGTCAGGAAGAGAAATGAAATGGTGGCATAGCTTTTACCAAGTGCCTGTTTTCACAGCACCAGTCCTGGCACCCGCCACCATGGCTCCAAGATGTATCTGGCCTTTCTTGCAGCATTTGGAGAAGGGAGACTGCATTGAGCATGGGCCAGCAACTTCCTGAAGTATCATTAGTTCAGTGAAATAACTGAATCATTTTAATTTCAGTTGCCAAAGAGGTAATTTTGGCCACTGAGCGGTTCTGGTAGGGGTGGCTCTTGAGACTCTCTGCTGATTTAATTAAAGGCAGAAGAAGCTTTCTGTAAGAAGTGACCTGTTGAAATTTGGCTGCCTTACTTTGAATGAAGCTGTAGGGAAAAAAGCACGGCCTTACAAGCAATAATTACATATTTTTCCAGTTGTTCCTTGCTTATTAATTTGGTAATGGGTAATTCTCTGCTCATGATTGGGGACGCCTGTTAATATATCACAATCCCAGCTTATTGATTACCTGCTTTATTTCCCTTTGTACAGCCAGGCTCTTCAGTAACAAACCCACAGTAAAAAAAATACATAGGATTGTACTTCAGATATCTCTTGGTGCAGAGAGGAACCACCATGGGAAATGTCAGAGGGTACTAAAGTCGGTTAATATGTGCAGTATGAGCTCAGACTTTGTTTTAAGCATGAATGTAGAAGGTACGGCTTTGATTTACTCACTGCACTCATTGCTGGGAAGTCCCTTCCCTTTAGCTAACTCTGTATCTATAAATGACCGTAATACCTGGGTCAAGGGTCTTGAAAAAAATCTCTCAAAAAGTGATACCTTTTATAGAGGAAAACTTAGAGCAGGAAAAAGCAAGTGTCCTGTGCCAGGCTTACAGCAGAGTTAAGGGTAACAGCCAAGGCCATATTTTTGCTAATACATTAGGATGGCTCCAAAATGCGCCAACCCCATAGGCTTGGAATAAAGGAAACGACAAAACTGAAAATATCCTTGACAAGACGTCTCTCTTAACACATTAAGAAGCTGTCCAAACTGTGAAAAAAATCCTCGGCAGTTCCTCTCCTTCTGTCACAGAGTCTGTGCTTTGGTGAAGTTGCAGGGCTCCGTCGAAATGCTGCGTGTTAGAGAATATGGGAGTAACAGCTCGTGGACAGCATGTTTAGCACGCTTCGTGTCTCACCCGCTCCTTTCTGTGCCAGCCACCGAGGGCACTGCAAAACCCCCCGAAACACCTTGGCTAACACCTCAGTTGGGTTCGGGCAGGGTGTTTTCTACAGGCACATGCGTCCATTGTATGTCACCAACTGTATTTGCTACAAAGACTTTTCAAATCTGATGTTTTCTTCTCTGTTAAATACACCTGGGTGATTAACAAAGCAAACCCCCGCCACATACCCCCCCCCCACCCCCCCAAAAAAAAATCCAAACCAAACCATCCCACTGAAAACAAAAGGAAAGGAGGATATTGTGCACATTCGAGCACAATAAACATAGAAGAAAAAAGACTACGAAGGATAGTTGTTGAATACATTTGAATAACAAATACATTTGAGGAAATCCCAGCCTGCTTGGGGACAGAGAAAAGGAAAATAAATTCATCACATTATTCATTGGAAATTATTTGTTCAGCTCTGCTCCTTAATGTGTCAGCTAAAGATGATTTCTAAGAGTGAAGATTTTCTTTTCTTGCTCAAAATGACTCAAAGAAATGAATATTCCAGCCACCAAGTGAGGTTAATATATGAGTTTCATAGCCATTTACTCAACGCTGCTGTTCCCTGCAGAGTAATGGCGCTGAGATGCATTCTGGGATTGCCAGGGGTGAAACCGTAGTAGATGTTCTTGAATAATTTAGCAATGTATGAAAGCTTATTTCATCATCATCAACACAGTAATACCTTGCACCAATGGAGTGCTTTGCATTTCTGGTCTCCAAAGCTCTGCAAGTATTCTCATTCCCATTTTTCAGTTGAGGAAACCTGAGAATAGAGAGGCAAAAAAATCATTTTCCAAAGGGGTGAAGGCTGTGGCAGACCTGGGATAAAGATTCGGAAGGAGGCATCCGTAACATTTGGGTCAAACTGTGCGCAGGTGAAGATGCTGCCCTTTAGACCCGTTTATATTTAGTGAAAGAAGAGGATGAGATTGAGACAAAAGTATTTTTCTGTTCTCCTTTTCTGGTAAACTCGGAATGAAATTTCCAGGAGAAATTAAATCAAAATATATTCTAGTATCTGTGCACTTGTTATCCTGAAGTGGCAAAGGAAGTTCACATCCAATTCTTACAATGGCAGGAGGCTGCACTCATGTCACTGAATAATTATTACCATTGGGCTAAAGGAGCAGAGAAACCCTCCTGCCTTTCTTTGGGCTGTTTACACATGCATGTAGTCGCTAACTTTTTGTGTGTGTTTAAAGAGACTAACAGCTCATCAATCTTATTCTTCCCTGAATGTAGATTGGTCTTTAATGAGATCAATGAATAGTGCTGCTACTTTGCTGGCCAAAATTGTAAATGTGCTGTTGCATTTCCTATTTACCCTGTAGCACAGGGACTTCGGCGCGTTACTGCTAATGTGTTTTGCATTCTATTGCTCTCCTACAAAATTTATGGCCGGAGAGAGACTACAGGAGCAGCACAGGCAGCCAGAGCTAGATTGTATTCTCTCTACTATGCTCGGATATTTTAAAATATATGGGTTTGAAATAGCTGAAGAAAGGCAAAGGGAAATGCAGCGTAAAGGGGGAGCTGGGAATGGGAAAGAGTGTCAGATTAGTTTCATAAAAGCAAAACTTTGGTTTCTGAGCTGTATCAGAGATGGAAATAATAAATGTGGCTTAAAACAGCCTAAGAAAAAGCAATCCGAACAGTGAGATGCAATGGAAGTGCCTTTAGCTAGCCCCGATAGAAGGCAGGAGGAGGGAGCAGGCTGTTGGGCAGGGAAATTTGTGGCAGAATGGCGTAAGTTGTTAATTATATCTCTGGAATGTCCTGAAACAATTAGTGCTCTTCCAGCCTGGTCCCTTCTCTTTGCTGTCCTTGTTGGCACTGTGTTCGGTCCTGTCCCAACTGTGCATTGCCCTCTACAACTAACACCTACAGACACCTCAGAGGTCTGACCTCTTTGCGCTTGGTGATATAGGTTGATGTTGAAGTTCCTCCGTAACCTGCTTGCTGGCCGTGGATCCATGACCTTCATCTTGAAGTAGTTCTCAAGGAAGCTGTGTCCCACAGAGATAGGTCTAGAAAGACTCCCTCTGCCAGGAAAAAGAGTTGCAATTTGACATCCTTTACACCTAAATCTTTTTTTTTGGTGCATGATGGTCCAAAGCCAGATAAAAGCTATAGTCTGAGGCCCTGACCTGACTCCATATTAGGTGGGAAATCAGTACAGAGAGTTGAGGTTCCTCTTGGTCCCTTTGGGCCAAGTTGCAGGCTGAATCAAATTTCATACTGACAGCTTCAGAAAGAATAGAAAATGTAGAGGATTTAATTCAAACAGATGAGTTGGACACTTCAGAGGGAATCTAAAAGGACTGAAGCAAGTTGTGGATAAGAGCCCAAAAACCCTGAAGAAGCAGAAGCTGCATGTGGCAAAAAATCTTAGAAAGATGAGAGATGTCCAACAGATGAGCAACAGGAATTGCACGTGTCAAAGGCTAGTCAGAGACCTCGCACGCAGATGTGTGGGTCAACACAGTTTGTGTCACCATGGGATGCTCTCCTGAGCTTGCCCTTGATGTGAACAGCTCATCACCCTGTAGCTCTGGTATTTTCCCCGCTCTGTGCCATTTCTAAACATCATTAGCCTCACTGTTATTGTGCTATTCTCAGTGATGCTGCCTGTAAAATAGTACCCGACAGGTGGTCGTAAGGCTAGGTAGGCTATTTGATTAACGCAGTGAAATGATTTCTGGAGCTCCTGCCTCCCAGATGAAAGCAGTGTGGCTCTTCAGGGACCCTGCAAATACACAGGTGGCAAGCACAGTGTTGCTATCCCCAGTCAGATACTGGAATCCATGGCACGTTGTGTCTATTAAATCTGAAAGATGGGGAGGACCCTGTCTCTTTGGGAAGCAGGCGAATGTTCAACCGCATAAAAATTAACTTGGGAAATTCAAGAGAATGTTACTGCGTGTGTTACAGAATCATAGAACTCTATTATCTGCCGGAAAAAGCGGTATCACTCTGAAAAAGCCAAAACTGCGGAGGAAAAATGATTCTGCGCATCCTAAAGCCTGGACTGAAGGCAGTTACAGGCAGCCACAAAAATCAAAGAGCCTGTTGAAATCCTTCAGCTGTGCTTGATGGTGCCAAGCTTCTATAAAGCCAGTAGAGATGATTTTCGGAGAAATCCCTTAGTAAGGGGGATCCCTCAGCAGCAAAGAGCAGGCTGGTATCTGTTCATCTCTTGACTTTGGAAGAGTAGGTGGCTGGGATGTAAAGGATGAAGGACAGAGCTGGGGCATAAAAAGAGCTACTGTATCCTGCTTGCTAGAAGTAGCATGTGGAGGTTAGATGAGTGAAGACCCCATTTACAGGAGCTTTGATTTCTTTCCTTACACCTGAGCCAAAAGTTGCCCTAAGCTCAGTATTTCCCTTGCTTGATGCAAATTTACCAGGTCAGCAAAATTGTGTTCCAGACTGTGTCATTTCATGAGTCGAGTGGAATAATGTGGATGGTGGTAGGAGAGAGAAGGCATGTAAAAATGCAAACGGCTTTTTTGGGGAGGTGCCCCAAATTCTGTTCTTTTTGACATAAATATGGAATAACTCCCTTTGGAACATCATTTTCCTCAGAGTTCGTATTAATCGTAGCTGATAATAGTATTTAGCCTTCATCCTCAGAATAACATGGTTTTCCATGCACTTCTTCCATTTGTGTTGTATCTTTTGCTCTTACCAAAAGAGCACATTTTTCTCTCAGCTGCTTTACCAAGATTCAAGTGCACATCCTCCCTTTCATTCTACAGACTTCTTTTTAAGTCTGCCTTTCCATCCTTAAGTATCACTGAGTTGCCAGATAAAACAGTTATTGTTCCTATTACAAGAAGATTGTAATGGATTTATATAAAGCTCAGACAGTGCCATTGTTCTTGAAGTCCATTTTATTGTAATGAAGTTCCACTCTTAATATTCCATGATCTTCAATGTCCTTTACAAGTAACTTTTTATAAATTAATCTATAATAATCTAATTCAAGTCAGTTAAAGTGGATAACTATAGTCCAATTACGATATTGGGAAGAGTTTTTACATAATGGGGGCTTTTATATAGATGGTTAACGCTAATACTGTAGTTTACAACATACTGTATGAATGACTAATTAAATGCCTAAGTAGCAATAATGGAAGGGGAACTTTCAATACAGAGAAGATATCAATGATGTAAGGCATTAATAAAACTTTATGGTACCATTTAATCTTTTTTTATAGGTATTCCATTATGTCAGTGAAAAGGCAGAAAAACAAAAAAGTGAGAAAGAGCAGAACTTAAAGGGACCAGGAAATGGAAATGAAAATGTACTTTCCCTTGTATCTTCCGCACAAATGGGCCAGATAGAAAACTTATGAGAAAACAGCTCAGGAGAAAGGAACTTAGCACATTTCTAAAAATATGGCTGTTTGTTGCAGCCGAACAGTTTAAATGCTACTTAACCTATATTCTATGACACAAATGACGGGCAGCGTAAATAGTATCTTCAAAAGCAGAATACAAGTTTAGTAATGTGCTGATCGAAACGGAACAGCTAAACCGTTGTTTTCTTGCTATTGGCCAGCAGAGATGACTAGCAGGGTAAATATATAAACATTTGTATTGGAAGGAAAAACTATTAACAAAGGTATTTTATTTTGAAGCCAAAACACAGGCTTGGCTCTCGGTGCTACCCAAGGACCATTCAAGGCGGCCGGGCTGCTCTCCTGACAGGACATCTCCTCTGTGTTCCTTGGACGATGTCCAGTGTCCCCTGCAGGAAAGCAAGCTGCCCATTTGCATATCAAAGCAGGGGAATGAGCCAACCCCAGTAGACCTCTAAAGGGAAGTGAGAGTATATGGGAATTTTTAGTTTTAACAACTCTCAATAAAAATAATAATAATAATAAAAAGACCACCTCCATTCCTTTCATGCAACAGTCGCTTCAAAGGTTTTTGCAACACATTTGAGCAAAAAGAAGTATTTAACCCCTCAAATCCCCTTGTAGGGTGCTTCAGGCCTGGTTGTGCTTTAAGAAGTACAGGGGAGAGATTTATTTTCCTGAACAACACGCCTCATCCCAGCTCTACACAGTGCTTTGAGAACGATTGTGCTGAGGCTTCCTCCACACCTTGACACATATTAGACGTGTGCAGTCATCAGGCTAGCATTGCTTGCTCGCTGTTGTTGAGATGACATGTTTATTTAGCACAAGATTTCCAGCCCATGCCTCTCTCTGCCTCATGGGAGGTATTTGACATCACCTGTGTGGGATGTCATTGCTGGGGTTTGGCTCTGAACTCCACCTTTCCTGGAAGTCCGTCGCTGGGCAAACTGGCGCTGACAACCCCCCTCACAGCTCGTAATAAAAATAAATCTTTCTGTATTATTTTAAACCGATGACTTCAATATGAGTAGATGAAGAGGCTATGAAAATTCTTTGCCAATATCAGCGAAGATTAGATCCGAGAAATAACGTCTCTCTGTGATAAGAAATTCATTACTCCTCTTGCCCATCAAAGGCGGCTGTTGGCAACCCTCTGCCTCGAGTACATGGAGCCGAGGACATCAATAATCCTGTAAATATGCAAGTGAAACCAAACCTTTGTGCAGACTCCCCCCTTCCTCCTGTGTACTGCTTCATTTCACAGCCACCACCTCGGCTCTCTTTGAATATCTTTGAAGAACTGCTGGAGTTTGACTTAACTATTACATTTCTGGCGTCTGGAGCTAACCCCGTTTCAGCTGAATGGGGTTGGATCTACTTTGTTGAATGACAAATTCATCTAAAAGGCACGAACAAATACAACTGTCTCTTTGTGCCACCAAACTAATCCTAGGCCTGTCACTAGTAATATGATCAAACCTAAACAGTAATTAAAAGGTACCTACAAAAGGATGTGGGGTTTCCCACAAGTACAGCCTTGCCCTGCGTCATGGTTGTCACGTGGGCAGAGCTCATCCATGGGCACTTGCTTTTATTCTGATGTTATTTGGATTTATCAGCAGTTACTCTAGAGCAACTGTTGCCTACTGGCTGCCACAAACAGTCAACCATGGACTGAACTTCTTACAAGGGAAATAAGCATAATTCTATTGCTTTGGACTGACCGTAAGGTTTTCTAGGCTTACACAGGAGGCTGTGGTTGTCCTCCTTGTTCTGGAGTTCAGTAAAAGAAGTTCTGCCATGAAGCTTCAAGTCCCCTTTAATGTTTTCTGGTCTTCCAATACCTCTTATTTTTTCATAGGTCTCTTGATAGAATGCAAAGAAAAAGGGATAACTGGTCAATGAAGATTTGCTGCCATTTAATAGTTTTACTCAAACAGTCCTCTCTCTTCTGATGTTCTTGTCCCTCATGACGGCTGAGCACTGGATTGTGTAATACGCTGTAAACCTGGGACCCCATCATAGCCTGTTTCAGAAATCTAGAAATGGCACTAATGGACAATTAAAAAAAAAAAATCAATGAGAGGCAGGGAGGCTCTGCTGTGTCAGCAAGGATGGCTGGAGACCCTGTGACCTAACTTTTACCTGTAATTTTTACATTAATTCTTCTTCTGGTATGGTGTGGGTACTATAATTCTTCTTTCTGGCTGGGAAGGTCTGTAGGCTGTGTTACAGTGTGAAAGTTTCTGCAGGAAATGGGTTCAGCTGGGTAAGAAACATTTTGGATTTTTATTTTAAAGGATGTTTGGATAGACGTTGAGACTTTGAATGCTGCTTGTTATGCTGTGTCCCCGTTTCCTCCGAACACACCTCTGCATTCAGAGTCACCTCCATTTGGTTTATTGTGCAATAACTTGTGTAATTTTATTTATGGGCTTAATATTCAGGTTTTTCACAAGCAATTTTTCCCATATGGGCCTTTAGAAATGTGTTAGAAAAATCATTATGTACTGCTGTTAGGAGTAATGTATTAAGAAGATTAGCATCTCCCTGATGGGCAAAAATCCAATTTGAACACCATGTGAAGACACTTGGTCCAAAACAAGCCATGAACCAAAGAGTTTACAACTTCTGGATGACTGGAGCACTGTAATACTTCGTGTACTATGAAGTGCCCATGCTCCCTCCTGTTCTAAACTTAAAATATCCCCTTAAATATGCATCATTGAGTCTCCTTGCCTCTGTTAATAGACTTTTCAGCCTGGTTGCTCTTCTCTGAGAGGTCACATGCTCTTTAGGAGCCTTGCTCAGCTTGGCCAGAGCTGGGGAGGTGCTGCTGTGGCCAAAGGACTCCTTGACTTCAGCCTCTGGGTTTTGAAGCAGGAGCCTCTGGGGTTTTGAGTGGTCACTTTGCACAAGTATGAATGAATCTTGGCTGATACTGTAATTTTTGTATGATTTATCAAGAAGCAAACCTGACACAAGCACCTAATGCGATGAGAAAAATCAGTTATCCACACTGGGCCCTTCCCTGGGAGGCTGTGGTATCTCTGCTGGCTAGTAGAGATGCTTCTGTCCTCGAAGGGTTTCTGTTAAACTTCTCTCCTTGCTTTGTAGGTGGCTGTGTGTGCAGAAAGCACTGCTTTTGGAGCACGCTGGGCCCTTCCTAAATGAAACCTGTTGCAAGTTTGAGACTGGGATTGACAGGGTAAGGGGAACAGCTGTGATGTTCCTCCAAAGCTAAATGTTGCCGGTTTTGCATAATCTGCAAAAATATGTTGTCAGGACGAGAGCTCCAGCTGGCTCTCTGCCACCTTCCCCCTCCGCAGTGTGTGCTGCGGGAGCGGGTGGATCATCTGGAGAGCGGAAGGTTTATCTCTAGCACTGAGATGTCAACCTAACGTAGAAAAAAAAATATATGTGTATATATACATACATATATTTCAGTAACTTGCAATTCTTCTTGCACAGCGCCTGCTAAAGAAGCCCAGGGAGATGCAGTTCCCAGTTCTGCGATGCAGGGTTAGACGGAGCCGTGATGGGAATAGAGGGGCCGCACGCTTGCGGCGCGCTGCGGCGTTAGCATATGCACACCACAATCTTCTTAATACCCATGGTAAATCCCGCTGGCTGCTACAAGCTCTGTTTTGAATGTTAGGCTTGTTTGCCTTCTGTTTTTTAAGCTTATAAACACTTTGGGGCTGGAATTCCCACAGAAGGTAACAAGAGCGATGTTAACCCTCCGCAATGGTCTGTTTAAATGAGATTATCTTGGGCAAGTGGGGCAAAAGGATGGAGCGAGCAGGCTGGCAGCTAGGGAGGGGGTCAGATTTGGGGCTCCAAATTACTCCAGATTCGTGTTTCCAGCAGCACAGCTGCACTGAATTCGGTGGGGATTTACGGCGAGCATATGAGGAGAAGATGGCAACAATTTGGAGTGATTGGTAGGTTGATGTTGCTCATCTGCTTAGCCTCAAGGGTCAAGAACTGCTGTTTACACCTGAACTCTTTATTTTAAGCACACTGCTGCTATGGCTTGTGGAGGCTGACAGAGGGTTTGATGTGAGTTTTCTAGGATTATGTTTACCAGTGCCCATATATAAGGTTTTGTAATGTTATAAAATGCTCTTATGCTCTGAGAAAATAAAATTCTGATGGAGGCTGGAAGCAAGCAGGTGATGTGCTGTGGCTCTTTGTACCAGAAATCTGCTGGCTTTGGTGGAATGAATAAGGAATCACAAAAAAACCCCTTTTGAAGCCCTTGCCACCATTTTTTAAATAGTCTATGTGAAGGTAGCACTTGGGTATTACTTTGAGTTAGCATAAAAGGAAAGATGAGGCTCATATGCACATCTAATTGACATCTTAGACCAAATACTATTAGCTTTGAAAGGTGTTAGATATGGATACAACCTGAGAAAAGGATGAGAAAGTAGGTGTGCTGATCTAGCCAGGGGGTAAAGGAGGCAGGTTGGACTTCAGCAAGATTCATGGACAATAGAGAATATAAATTTTGTGGGAAGGATTCAGAAGAAGCTAAGCTCAATAGACCTTCTAGAATAGGTCTAGAATTTGTTTTACTGTTGTGAATATCTATGAAAAAACAAAATTCTTGAAATGGGGTAAGTTTGATGGGTGGTGGGTAGAAGCTGTGATTTTCGGTTTTTTTATGTACGTGTGTGTGCAAATGCTAGGTCGATGGCTTGAAAAGTGGAGGAGGACAGGTGTAACAGGCTGTTTCCCAAGATATGGCAAGAAAACGCCTTTCCGTGGTCTCTGGGCCCCTCAGTGAGGTGTTCCCAGCTCCAAAGCTTCCCCATCCGTGCCCATGGACATATCCAAGCAGACAAGACTTGGCTTCACTTCCCCGTACACATGCCCGCAAAGGCAGAGTGGTGTTCTGCAAAGAGGTGTTAAGTGCTAAAATGCTATATAAATACCAAAGGTGGGTTCCACTTTATCTTATCTCACCTAAGAGCAAATCCCTCCTTTTATTTATAACCCTTTACATACAGAATGTGCACATACATCTCCTGGAGTCTGGTGAGGAGGCTGCTCAGAGATTGCTTGCCCTGGGTTGCGAGCAGACTAATAGCCAAATCTCCCCCAAATTTAGGCATTTTTCCTGTAGTGATTCTTGCAGTCTATTTTATTTGTTACCAAAATATATACTTAATCTGATGGAAACCTGCATGGCCTTTTTTTTATTATTATTATCATTCATTTTTTTTTCATCTGACTGATTTCCCTCCTTTGGGTTGTTTATCCTTCAAATGTGGATTAAAGGGATGAGGAAAATATTTACTGAGCCGTTAAAGAATGGGCCATAATCAGGAAAAAGTAAATTCACCCTCCTCCCTTGGCAAAGTACATTTCAGTATATCTCCTAATATATCAGCTATATGAAGTGAAAGTATGAATAACACCAGCTTATGTACTACAAGATGATAAGAAATTGATGCTACCAGAATTGGGGTTTGGAAGAACTAGGCTTTTAGTGGGGCAGGTATTAGGGTTAGCAGGGTCACGCTTTAACAGGTTTGTGGGTTGATTTTTTTTCTATCCAGGCTTTTTAGCTTGCAATTATTATATTATTACACAGTTATTCTGAATATCTTATCATCATTAAAATATATAATCCACTTGCACATATTATATTATTACACCCAGTGTAATAATGCATGCATGATTGATTTATAGACTATTTTCAAATCAAAGAGCAAATGAGTCCACCAGAGTCTGGGAGACAAGCAGGGGCCTGGGTTGTGCTGGAGGGCAGCCACCCCTGGTACGGAGGAGAAATAAATAAGTAAAAGAAATAAAGCAAGATCTTCAGAAACGCTGCATCTCTAAATCCGTGCCGATGCCATGATACAGAAAATAATTGAGAGGTCTGACTTTCTGTAGCTTTTTGCCAAAATTTTAAGCTCAGGTATCATCTGTTTCAAATAGTAAGATTTTTTTTCTTCTTTCAGTGAGAAATTTAATTACATGCCTATGCTGAGCAATTTCTGTTAAGATTAGCAATTTCTGTTCTGCCTGCTCTACAGTCTCTGAATGTGAAGATGATGATTCTCATTTGCAAATAATTTCAGCATTTCTTCCTATCTGTGAGGCTGAGAAGGATGGATCAAAACAAAATGTGCTTTCAAGCAGATGCATGCAAAACAATTGGCTCGTAAACAAAATGACTCAGAAAATACAGTTCTTGAAAAAAATCCTTGTTATCTGTACTCCTTGCTAAATGTTTATTAGAAGCTGATAATGTAAGATTTTAAAAGTGAAATCCAACGGTATCTCAAAACACTTGTAGAATACCCCCCAATGCTTTAGTATAATGATCTGAAACAAAAGCTTTTAAAAACATCCTTCTCCGTCTCCAAGTAAAATAGCTTTTTTCTTTTTTTTATCGATTCCTCTGCCTACCAGCTAAATTGCCCACCAAGTTGTTATTAAATTAAATAATGAAGGATTGAAATGTTAGAAAAAGAAAAGGCTGCATCCACTATTGTTTTTTCCAACGTACCGAGCTTGGTTAAGTAACTTCAGCTTCTTCATTTATTTAATATATCTCAGATTGGTATCTGCTAGAGTCGTAACAGCTTACCCCTGCCAACAGGCAAGCTCTGCAGAATTTACTACAGTAAAATGCAGGCATGCTTCACGTAGCCTTAATTTGTTTTGAGATCCCATCTTTTATCTATGGAAACCTGCTCTCTCAGCAGGATGAACTTCTCAGTGAGAAAGTAAATTGGTTGTAACGTGGCGTGGGTCCCAGCATGCAACGCTTATTACAGCTCTCCCTTCGGATGCCTCACAGGAACGGGTGGAAGAAAGAGTTAAATCAGCCTTTAGCATCTCGCATCATTATTCCTGGCCAATTGTCTCCAACTGGAAACTCACAATTTGTTACCACTTAGTTGGTTTCGGTGAATGAAGAGGATTCATTGCTTTTTGCTAGCGTTCAGACCTTTTGTTTGCAGTTTTGAGAAAATGGCAATCTCTTTTCTTGCTACTGTTCCAGCTTTAGCCATGCTTGGTTAAGTCAACGCTCAGGTTGCTCTGGATTCACATACGCTAATCTGGGAGCGTGCAGGGATTCTATTTTTGTTACTGATTTTTCTCATGAGTTTTAATTCCCAAATGGACAGCAGCAGAACATTTAGTTTTATAATCTTAATATTGTTATGGTGACTCAGCTTTCTAAAAGTTCTTTAGGAGGTGGCTGTTTTTCTGAGTCGTGGTGACGTTTTCTGAGCTTCACAAGAGACTAAATAAATAAAAACTAAGCCACTAGTATAGTCATAGAGTAATAAAAATGATGTGGCAACATTATATGAACCAGCATTTGCGTGTTCATTTACAGGTCAGTTAATTTTTGTGAGTGGTGTTAGTAGATCCTATGGGATTAAACACAGCAAGCATCTGCACAGGAGCAATCTCAGAAAATTTAGTAACTGAAGGATTATTTTTTTAACAAAAAGTGAATGAGTTGTAGTACGCAGATTCTGAGTTAACAGACTGTGACAGATGGCAATTCTACTCTTTAAACGTGGCTTATGGAAGTGAAATTCAAGGTGATGTAAGAACTACCTAAGAATTGTTAAAGCCAACTTAAAGGAAAAAAAAAAAAAAAAACCAACCAAAACAACAGGGAAGGCAGAAAACCTTGAAGTTTACTTAGTTTGTTCTTGCAGAGGCATCTCTGGAGATGAGCAGCCAGCTTTGTTCCCGGGCAGTCACAGGGACCTTTCTGCCCAAGTGCAGTTTTCAGGCTCTTTTTTAGTGTAGTATCAGTCCAGGAAATCTGTCTAGTCATACAAGCCTCTTTCATCCTAAAGAATAGTAATTTAGGATCACCTCAGGAAATCATGCTACTCAAGATAAATGTTTTGGGACCAGGGGAGTGAGTTATTACATGTTTTCTAGGAGGTTGGTTCACAGAGTCACAGAATGCCAGGGATTGGAAGGGACCTTGAAAGATCATCTAGTCAAACCCCTCTGCCAGAGCAGGATCTCCTAGACCAGGTCACACAGGAATGCATCCAGGTGAGTTCTGAATGTCTCCAGAGAAGGAGACTCCTTAACCTCTCTGGGCAGCTTGCTCCAGTGCTCCGTAACCCTTACCGTGAAGAGGTTTTATCTCATATTTATGTGGAACCTCCTATGCTCCAGCTTGCACCCATTATCCCTTGTCCTATCATTGGGTGTCACTGAGAAAAGCCTGGCTCAATCCTCCTGACACTCACTCTTTACATACTTATAAACATTAATGAGGTGACCCCCCAGTCTCCTCTTCTCCAGGCTGAAGAAACTGAGCTCCCTCAGCCTTTCCTTGTAAGGGACATGTTCCACTCCCTTAATCATCTTTGTGGCTCTGCGCTGGACTCTCTCAAGCAGTTCTCTGTCCTTCCTGAACTGAAGAGCCCAGAACTAGACCCAGAACTAGATGTGGTTAGCTGAGTTCTGCAAAACTTGTGCCATATATCTTTTGAAAGCCAGTTTGTGGGGCTCGGATCAGTACAGGAGGGCTGAGACCTTCCCATTTTGATTCTCAAAGCATCAATTCATATTTGAGATTTAAAGGTCTCAATTTACCAGGGCAAAATAAGCTGTGTTCATCTGCTTTCATACTAACAGCCTACGAATAGCGATAGATTCTTCATCAGATTGCATCATCATAAAGTATCAACACATTAACTCAAAGCTGGATGGTGTCACTCTAAAGATACCTGAGCCTTACTGTAAGGCCCTACAAGACTGCTTGAAACAGAGTATGAAGTGTGAGTATTGAAGTATGGGTATGAAGACTGAGTATTTTTTTTAAGATAGGTAAATGCCTGCATGATTTACACAGGAAATCAAAGCATAAACCTTTAGGGCATTTTCAGCAATTGCGTTTCCAGAAATAGCGCGCAAAGACAAATAACAAGCTTTATAATTCAGAGTTTTAAAAGCATGAGAAAGCAGCCTGTAAGAGGTGTGGGAGCTGGCGGGACAGCGTTTCGCTGGTGGTCCCTAACAGGCCAAACACAAACACAGGGTTGTGCCTGGGCAGGAGCAGTGCTGGGGACAAGGCTGAGCTTTAGTATTAAGTCTTGTACAAGGGGACACGTCCTGGTGGGAGCAGAGCAGAGCATCCCTGTGCTGGCACAGGAGGAGTTTGAGTTCTTGCCTGCACTCCCATCCCTGTCCTTTAGTTGATGGGCACGTGAAGAAGAAATTGAGACCATGGCAACGGTGGGATGTTCTGTTGTAAATGATTCCTGGCTTTCTGGAGTGGTTTTCTTCAGCTATTACTCTTCATGTAGCTGAGCTATTCCAGCACAAACAAATCTCTTTATTTATAAAACACAGTGTTTCAGCTGTTTTGTGTTATCTTGGTGTCAGTGGTTTCAAGGTGCTCCCTTGAAATTGCTTTTGTCAGCTGTGGAGCAACGACAAGCTGGAAATACATATCTATTTCTGTGTCTACCTTTACATTTGGCTCTACACATGCTTACATGCACATATTTATTTATACCAGATATTGTTTTGAATTAAGTTTCAGTCCAGTTCTTGCACTGGTTCTACCAATTATTAGAAAATTACACAGAATTATTCACAGCGCAGGTTTTAAGGCTAATTTTTAGCCTCATTGCTATCCGTGGAGTTTGAAGCACACATTGCTTTGCTTGGACATGAACAGTGTGTTCATTTTTGCCTTCTCTGGTTAGATGAGTTTATTCCTCTGGGGAGGTTTCTAGGGTGTGTTTTCAAAGGTATTAGGTAAAAAAGTTCATTTTCTGTAGGTATTCTCTAATATGCACGCATCCTGCTGGTTGTTTAAACACTCCTGTCACTAAAGGCAGCCTTCTGGGAAAGGAAGGAAGTCTTTGTTTTCTGATAGTAACTTTTTCTGTAAGACTTGTGTACATACAGTCTTTCAGAGTAATCCCAAACTGCCTTTTTTTTTTTTTCATTAGACTTGCCTATGAAGCCCAGGGTCTAGACTTGAGAGCTGTGACCCCTCTGATTCTGCCTTTACAAAAAATGTTTAAGAGTTTGAACAAATTGAAGCAGCTTTGTAAAAAAAATATGAAGAAATCTTCCCAGGTTATCGGCAGGTGTTATTTAAGGCTGCTGCTTTTTGCAGTGATGCTTTGTGGTTTGGGTAGTCCCTGGTAATCTCAGGGCCCCTGGCAGATATCAATTCAACCTCATTGTGGCTGAGGGTAAAAAGTGAAAATTATTGTACTTAATTTTGAAATGGGCAAGTAGAGGCATAGCATGCATAGGTGTTGTGTCCAGCACTGTGTAAAGCTCAGGTGTGTTATGTACCAGTGGCTGGGAAACAAATGCTGACCCACTGACACAGTCTATCCTTCCTGCACCCATCCAAGTGCGTTTGCAGAATCTCCTGCTCTGCAGGTGCTGAGGGAGGTTGGACACACACCCACCAGCACCCATCCCCATCCTGGTGCTCTGGATGCCAGCATCACCCATCCTCTTCCTCCAGCTTCTACCTTCTTCCTCCACTCCCTTGCAACAAGAAGCCCCATCCTGGAGTCGGGAACATCCTCTCTTTGTCCAACCATGGACAATCAATGTGCTCTGTCAGCTTGAAGAAGCACGCTCTGCTCCATTGCATGGTTCAGGGTGGCATCCTGTAACCTAGTAACAGCAAAGCTGGGCGCCTTTCATTCTTTTTAATGCTTGCAGAATGATTTATTAATATGTATTTTATATATATTCTACCATCTCATGTGAGTCACGGAGAAAGTGTAACAGCTGTTATCAGGCAAATCAAACAGCCAGCGCTGAGCACATTTAAAGTAGAACAGCATAGTGTGATGGTTGCATTAACGGCAAGGATAGCATTTGTGGTCTGAGATTTAAATATACGATGATTTCCATGAAATCATTGCATTCTGCATTTTGAGGTTTTTAGGAAGAAATTACAAACATAACGTTTGGTCTTTGTTCTTCTCTCATGCTCTCATTGCTTCATGAGGATTAGTGGGCTGGTGATCATATGTGTGCCAATTCAACATTATCAGTATTTACTCTGATTACCCTGCTGGAGAAAAGGCTTTGTCACAAAATGGTCTTCAGTGGGGAGATTTTGGCAACAAAGCCCAGGATTGCTAATCTGGTGTGATGTCGTGAAGTGCTAATACATTCGATAATCAATACTTCATAAGAATCGTGGAAATAACCCTTCTGCGAGAAGGGTGTTTGGTGATTGTGTTTGATTTTGGCAATTGTTTGCTAAGTGTGTTGGATTATCTGTTTTCTTTTCTGCACTGAATTGAGTTTCTAGGGGAGAGTGAAAAGTGCCCAAACCTCAAATCTCAATGAGTAGTTTTTCAAATAAAATCAACAGTCTTCTCTCTGCACTACCTTAGCTCTAATTAGACATACAGTTTTTCAAAATAAGTTTTCTTTTTTTTTCCCATTTTTTTTGCACATTTGTATTTGTTGGAGAGAAGAGACATTTAAAGTCATGTCTCCCACCTTTCGAGCGGCATTTCTTGGTAACGAGTGACTGAAGGAGATGGCTGTATAACAAAGTTCAGCTTTATTTGCCTTCTACCTGCAAAGCAAGTGCTGAGTGCTACTGAGAGTCGGAAAAGTTCATTCTCTCTAGCAAGGTTACTCTTCTTGATGAGCATTAAAAGATAGCTTTAAGCCATTCACAATTATGACCTTGACTAGGAAAATGTAAGTTAATAAGGCTTCAACAAATTATGGTCTTTTTGGTCGATTTGCCTAGTGAACTGTTAATTGTAAAACTGAAAGACATTATGTTCAGCTTTCTCTATCACATCTTTTGTGTTTTAACAGTGACACTTCATTGAGTGCAATTAACAAAGCCTAGGAGATTTATTAACACACTTCTTCATGGCCAATGATCCATTCCACTTAAGACATAACACTGTAAAATGCACATTATCTCCTTTTGGCACTTACAATAATGCTTCATGAACTAGGAAGGCATATGTTAAAGCAGATAAAATAGCATTATTAGCTGACAAATCTTACAATTTATTAGACAGTTAATTTATCAGCTTAAAAGACACTTAAAACAGCTGTGCATTTAATGTCTTTTTAATGTATCCAGTAAAACTTGCATAATTGCCTGTAGTGCAATTTATTTTTAGCTATGTTGCAAAATGTCTGCATTTACTGTTTACATCTTCTTTAATTTTTCCTGCAAGGCTCATCACATCAAGGCACAAGCCTTAACAATGAGGGCAGATAATCAGATAAAAAGGCTGCTGGTACAAATGGCTGCCCATGAATGAACTATTCAAAAGTTCATGCTGAGCTGGACCCAAGAGTTCACGCATTTTATCTCCGCCTTGAGGGCAAGAGGGAGGTAAAATAAAAAAATCGGGGGTGCCCGGTAGGCAGCGGGGTCATGGGCTGCCAAGTATGACACAGAGGAGACTACGGTGTCCGCCTTGGCTGGCATGAGCATTTGGAGCCCATTCGGAGCCACATGGCTGGGGTGTAAACTAACAAGGCTCCAAGACAGCGTTACCAGAGGTGTTTCATTTTATAATTAAGGTAACTGCTCCCTGCGGATCAATTGTAGCAGACCGAAGTACTATCTGTGAAGAAAGTGTTAGAGAGGATACACATTTAATGACTCCGATGCATAAATTGGCTGTGTTTGTTTATTGCTCTCTAATTTAATGGAACCTTTTGTTAAATCTTTCTGGCTTTTTTTTTGTGTGTGTGTGTGTGTTTCAGCATACCGCGAGTAATGATTTCTGCGGGAACAAAGGGTGTTGCTTATTAAAATAAAAAGTCAAACATTGCCGTTTCCATTAATTAAATGTCAGATTAGCTTAATCTTTTTATAAATATTGGATATCAGCTATTTACAGAGCGCAATCGGATCTGGGGATGCTGGCATGGGGAGTAGAAGTATAGAAGTGCAGGTCTTGCTTTGCAGAACTGGGGCAGGAGCGGATGCTGAGCTGGGTCAGAGCTGTGTCCATGGCTGGGCTCCTGAAACAAAGCAGGCAGGAGGGCTACAAAACGTGAGGAGCACAGGAATATCGGTAACTTTTCTGCAGTTGTCAGGGATGCATGTGAAAGGGAATAAAGGTCTTCTGGAGACATTCCAGATTCAGGAGTCTGAGAGTAGCTGGATCTCCAAATGCCCAGAGGCTGAAAACGTGAAGAATCCATCCGCATGGGCTATGCACCAAAAAAAAGTAAATAAAAGGGAAAAAACACACCTTTTTGGAAAGGGTTTTCGTCATGCAGGGCAATCTTAGTGATACAAGAATCAGAGAATCCAAGGCTACATCCTCCTAAAATCCTTCCTTCACGTCAGGATGCCCTTTGTTTTTCTTCCTAAATGCAACGATCCATTCAGAATTACTGCACTTGATACAAGTTTATGGAAGTGTTGTGTATCTACAGTGGCAGCATATATTCCTAGATAGCCTGTAAATTACCATCAAGAACTTTTCCCATAAATGACTTTCATCAGTAGTCTGGCAATATGATAAATTGTCCAAAGGAGTGGATGTGAGAAAAATGGATGAGTTGTTGAAGTCACGTATAACAGAGGCATATGGATACCTGTATTCCTTACAAGAAAATTTTATGTATTACATTTAATTAAACCTAAACATGTAATAGTGCATAATTCATGCAGATAGTCATCTAATGAGAGGTGCTTTGCAGTTTCATTAGTACAGAAGTGTTGACTCTTATTGCTGTACTGTAAATCGTTGGAGAGTTTTCTCGATCCCAATTACAGAAGAATTCTGATGATGTCAGGTTTCTGGTGAGGAGTAACCTAGCTGGGAATTCTTAAGTTATAGATGTTTTTATGAGAGATTTTAAAAACAACTGCTGCAGAACTAATGTGGTCTTGAAGTTCTCCCTTTTCTGTGCTTTCTAGCTGGACATCACCATCCAGTTCACGTTTTCCAAATTTGTCATTAAGAATTTAATTTCCATTTATTGAACAATAAAATATGTTGGGCAGGAAACCAACAGAAATACCTGTTCTTATTTAGGTTGGCACCCAATTGGGACAATGCTGTAGCTGAGGAACAGCTTTAAGTTTAAAGTAGTGTTTTCTTATGAAGAGTAAAATCTGACCTTTGAAATCTTGCTTAGGCATAATCCACCTTGTTACAATAATAATTATTTTACAGGCTAGTAAAGTTATCTCATTTTGTGAGCAGCTTAAAAATAAGCCCACCTGTAACCACAAACACTTGAGACTCCTTTCCTGTGTCGTATCAGAAATCTTTCAGACGTGGAAAGGAGACGATTCATTGCAAAATGATGGCTAGAAAGCACAGTTTTACTCATCTGGAAAGTTTTCTGCTATTTAATGAACAATAGGTTCATTAAAAAAAGATGAAAAGTTGCAAAACTAGGAATCTAGAGAAGTGATTAATTTTTTTTGTCAAGACTTTGAGGGCCCTTCTCTCCAAACTCAGTGGGTACTTAGGAAGACGCTTTATAAATAAATCTGGCTGGGGGTCTAACCTCCCAGGTCCCTGACCTGAGATGTGCTTCTGACTGGTTGGGCAATGGAAGGAGGTGAGGAGCTGTGAACAACAGACCTTTCTCTTGTTCTGTAATTTCACCAGCTTACTCTTCCCTGTTTCCCATCTTTTCTGCTTTGAACCATGCAACCTGGAGAGTTTAAGAAAAAAATACAATGATAATCTGAAAATAGGCTAATAGTTCATCCCTGGGATTATTAGTATATTAAGCAACTAAAACTGGAGTTCCTTTTTACATGGGGCAGTTCACCACCATAAGCTAATTACTTAGTAAGACCTTGTGCTAGAGCCTGAAAACCGTTGGTTCCACTGTCTTCTAATAGCTTTTCATTTGAGATTACTTATTAGAAAAAACTGTTTAATTTTCAAGGCTATTATGCCACACCTCCCTCTTTTATTAGATGGGATTTGCCTTCCCTGATGTGTGAAATATCTCTCCCCAATGCTGTTCTTAGCTGTAGTCTTTCTAAAAGTCTATTTTAAAAAACCCACATCTGAGGAGATGTGGCTGGTTTTAGAAGAAACACATTTGGTGTCGTGGGGAACAGGAGCACGTGCCAATCCCTGTCGGTGTTGGAATCTTTCGGGGAAAAGATGGTTGGGGACCGGTGATGCTCTGAGCCACAGCGTGGGATTCTCCGAAGTGTTAGTTACTTGTACAGCTTCGTACTAAAGACCTGAGGAAAGAAAAAGCAGCAGCTCTTCCCACGGGTTTTACAGGGAGCAATTAGAAAACCATACCCAGTGAGCTTCCCTTACAAAAATCGCTTCAAGTTTGTTACACAGCAGTGTGTGTTTCTTGTTCCATCCTCTAAAATAGTAAAAAAACTTCTATCGTTTTTTCTGCTCGCTTCTGAATTTAGCCTGCCCTCCTAGAACAAGAACCTGTCGTTAAAACTAGGTTTGGATCATGTTTTTCCCCCTGAGCATCAGAAGCCAGATGTTTTCAGTGAAAAGGAAATTAATGGCCTAAAAAATGAATATATTGAAGGATTGTAGCCACAGTCCATCTGCTGCTTTAGGCACTGCTATTAATGAATTGGGATCAGACCCGCTTTTAATTTTTGGAGTGTATTTGTTATATATTTTGTAAATACTAAGAAAAGAAAGATTAGCCTACTCTGTGGGTAGCTGTTAGCTTCCATCTTTAACAGAAGCAAGGAATGACCTAGCAGGATTTGCACCAGCTGGGAATAGCTGGAAAAGCTGTGGGGACCTCAGCCCTCAACAGCAGCTCCTTGGCGTCCTGACCCATCCCTCCAGCTGAGCAGGGACCCACAGCAGATCCCTCACCGGACCATGTCTGCCAGCCCATGTTCCAGCAATGTCCACCTGGGGAACACTGCAAGCCTTCAAACTTTATTTCTAAGAACCTTGTTTTTGTTGTGACCCAACAGGAAGCCATAATGACCATTTCAGAACATCCTGACAATATATTTATATAAAAAGCTGTGTGGGTAGAGACCTAGGGAGGGAGAGGCACTATAGAAAATGACTACCATGTCTTAGTTTGTTTTCCTGGGAGATTTTTTTTTAAGATTTATTTATTTATTATTATACCTGGAAATTCCCACAGAAAGGAAAGACCTTTCCAAAGTTTAAAGTTGGTGATGCCTTGACAAATAATGATCCCTCCAGCTGTTCTTATATTCTGATAGCTTGGGCGCTTCACTGAAGTCTGGTTCTTTCAGATGTGCTACATCCATGACTTGATTCAATCACTTTGATTTCAAGTCCATTGAAAAGGTAAACCTTGGAATTCACCTCTTTACATTATGATTTTATAGCATTTCTAAATCCCTGCCACTAAGTAGCCAGTCTAGAGTTTTAGCTCTCCTCCTCCTTTTTATCCTAACTAGATACATGACTTGCCTGGTCTTAATGGATGCCAGCTTAAATAATGACTGGGCTTTGAGGTCATGCAGCTGTTACAGGAGTGCTTGATTTCAGAAGATAAAAACCAACAGTGACTGTACTCTTTCATAGTTATGTTAAGGCTTCACTTTGGAATTAAGTTGCTAGAGGAATAACCCAGGTAGTGGGTTGGATTTGCTTCTCCAGGGATGTGATCAGCATTGCGAGACTGAGAATACACATAGTTCAAACTAAGAGGGTACCATGTTTTCTTCTCTAAATGTCTAAACACAACTGCATTCCAGAAATGTGGACCTTATTTGTCAAATTTGGCATGTACAGGCACAGAAGACTATATTTCTATTGGTATATGGTGGTAGCCCAACACCCTCTGAAGAGTGGGGAGAGTCCTGCTTCTCTGTCAAGCTGCTGGTTAGCTGCCAACGCAAGCAGATGTTTTTGTCCTCCAGTGGGCACTAAATTTAAAAAGCCCTTAGGTTAAAAGGCAGCAAGGACACCTTTGGGTACCTTCTTTCCTATATCTTGCTCTGACATGGCTCAAGGTCACTGTCACAAACCTTTCAAGTTCATGCCGAAGAGCCTCCTGAGCTGTCCCTGGCCACCAGAGAGTCGTTGTCCTTTCTAGGCACTGTGACACCAGCCCTTCTACCAGCCCATGTGGCTCTAGAGAGGGTGGAGCTGGCTGAATAGCCTGAGGATGGTGTGTTGGCAAAAGGCTTGCTAATGATCACTGTGGTCTTTGGTGAGGAAGAACTTCTTCATCCTTTCTGAATCATCCACCTGCAGAATTTCTATGCATCTTCTCCACAGTAAATTGCTTCATTTAGGGTTCTTAATGGAGGTCTCTTTCATTACATCCCTTTAGGCGTATTTCATTGCTGGCCTAGTGCTTTACCATGGTAAGCAACAGTAAAGTGTGAGAGAAAAATACTAGTGAAGGATGAGGTTTGGACCAAGAAAAATATCTGTATGAGATCAAATCTGAGAAAAATACTTATTTGAAAATGCAGTCTCTGCAGCAGGAAATTTTTAGCATATTTTTAAGGTTTTGGTATAAATTATTTGGTCTAAGTTGCGAAGATACTTTTATTTAGAAATATAAAGTTTGCAGCCTGTGCTCTGTGATCTCAGGACTGATACTAATGCACACACAATATACTGAGACCATTTAATTATGGCTACCCCCAACTTTTTTGAGACAATGAGGAAGATTGTCTTGGGTGGTAAATAACTATTTTTTTAGAATTAAAAATGTTCCTGATCCAGCTATTTGCATCTGATGACTGATGGATTTGCACTTTGCATTCTGTTTCAGCACGTGTCTATGACATAGAATAGCTTGTTACGTTGTATTGTGTCATTAATTTTCCCATCTTAACGAAATATCACATCAGACTCAATGTTAGTGGCACACAAGATTTTGGACCATCCAGCCCTATACTACCAGAGTCTTAAATATTGATATAACAACTTAAAAGCCCCTCCAGGTTGCAGTACTGCAACTAAGCATAGACCAGAGCAGTTGGAATTTCAGCTTTCTGCCGTTCTGCAAAAAACTTAGAAATGAGCCTTTATTTGCTGAAAGTGTGTGATATCTTCACACAGATGCAGTATTTAAGGAAGAGCAGAATCAAGGATAAAAATAATTTTCTGTTCATTTTAACCCCGCGAGCTAAAGGTTGTTGCTTCCAGAGGTTGGCAAAAATAAACCCTTTCAGTGGGCTGGGAAGGAGATCTGTAAAACACACACAGGTATAAATGTAAGTTGAGAATTTTAATGCATATAGTGTTTATTTATATTTTGGAAGCTTCAGGGGGTCTGCCTGGGTAAGGAACTGGGTGCTCTAGAGAGTGGGAAAAGACGTACAGTGATTCTTCAAAGTTTTGGTGGTTCGAAAGTCACAGGAAGGGAAGAGGTCTGCCTCCCACGGAGACAAAATATTTTCTTGCACCAGGTCAGTGATCTTCAAATGAAAAAAAAAAAATCTTTAAGTAGGTTTAGAGATATTAGAGCGTAACATCTCCTAAGAAATAGTTTCAGAGGACTAGCCCAGTGGTCTCAGTCAATGACGTGCTTTGATACAGGCACAGCCATGGCGACGGTGCCGTGAGAGCTGGGGCTGCTGAAGAAGCCTGAAATTGTGGAAATATTAATCTCCAGTATGTAACTTGGAATGTTTCCACAACCTGCAGAATACAGACATGAAGTCAAGGTGATCCAATGACAGAAGCCAATGGTGTATTATAAAAAGCGGGAATTTAGGCTGGATAATTTAAGCTCTTGTTCATGCTCTTGTACCTTTCCCCTGACCCCAGTTTTGTTCAATTGGTGTGAGTGTGTCAGCCTGGATTTTCAGTCCATTTAATCATCTGCCTCTACCTTTCCCCTTGTTTGTTTCTATCTCCACGCTAAAAAGACTGCTCCTAACGTGTTATTGAATAAGGCAGCGCTCTGTATGCTGCAGAGCACTTTCCCTTAGTGGTGATAAAATGGTGATAAAAACGAAAAGTGACACTTCAAACGCAAGCCTGCTTTTGAGCTTCGTTGCATATTGCTTTTTCTCTCCCAAACACAACTCTTTATTTTTTCCTCTCAACAACTGATCAATTTGAAAGAGAATAAGGATGCACATATGGTACAGCAAGTCTTCCCAATATCTAGCAGTGTAAGCTGCAAGACTGATGTGACCCATCAACATATTTGAGCCTACATCACTGCAGAAGCTACAAATACTTAGAGGGAGTATTTGCTCTGCTAGAAAGGCTTCCATCTCTGCTGTTTCTATGGGTTGGACAAAACAGCTGCTTTGTGGGAATGCAGAGGAATGCTGAACTTGTTTGGACTTAGCTCGTTATTGGGTTTGCAGCAGCTTTGCATCACCAAAAGAGCTTGATTTCAGGTTCATCTCCCCCCCCACCCTCTCTCTGATGGCCTAAACCAGAATAAGAGTTGCTACATTAATTATTCTCTCCTTTTAATTAATTAAAGAGGCTCAGAACGTGGATGTGCTGAAGTCTGGCCGTGGGGGACAGTTGGGAGAAAAAAAAACCACAGGCGGAGGGAAAGTTCCCTTGGGAGGCTTTGCTGTAACACCGCTGAGACAGGCACACTGACATAGCTCTATTTTCTGTGCAGAGGTTCTCGAAACCCTTGTTTTAACCTCACTCATCTTTTCCTTCCTTCCCTTTGTATATTAAGCTTTTTGGTTGTCTAATAGTTTGCATTTAAAAGAAGAAACCAGTCCTTTGCTGCCCATTTTCTCTGCTCCTGAAGCTGGGGATCTTCATCAAGCAATGCTGGGAGGTGGTGGAAGAAGCACCATTCCCTGTAATTCATTTCAAAGCTCTTATTCATTCCTGTTTGTGCTTAAAATGGTTTTTTCCAAGATGCCTCTGCTGTTTTTCTGAAGTCTAGGGGCAGGGCAGGCTCTTGATGCTGCTGCGGGCTTGGCAGCATCAATTTTTAAACCATGTTCTTAAAGGATGCTGTGCGGGAGCTGAGGCTCTGAAGAGGACCAAAAAATGATGAAAGATTCAGAAACAGTGAGTCAGAGGTAGGACTGAAGGAGCTGGGTTTGTTCGGCAGAAAAATCAGTATATCCTCCTCTCTGTTGGGCTTAGGAAAAGAAGAAATTAGCTTACTTTGCAGCAAAGATTTTGGACAAAAAGGCTAGTTAAACATTCAGACAGCCCTGCCAGGAAGGTGAGGGATCCTTTTTGGTGAGTTTTTCTGAGCAGGCTTGTCAAATTCCTGCTGGGAATAACTCAGGTAAACTCCATCCCCCTTGATGGGCAGGGAACTTCAATTTCCTACCACCTTTCTCTGCTTCTAATGCCTATTTAAACAGGGGAACAAAAAATATTGCCTTTTTCCACACAGGGCTGTGGAAAAAAAAAAAGTATTATACGGTTAATATTTTATCACTGCTCTGAGCTATAAAAAAATTGGGACTGCTTCCAAAGTTGTTGCAGAAAGGATGGATGATTTATAAGAAAAGTGTGGGGACCATCCCATTTCCAGTGCTTAAAGCCTGGTTGAAATTACAACGCATGGACATAAAGTGTCTGTTTTTATTTATGGGAGGGTGACGTTGATGAGTACACATGCAACCGCCACAATAACCTTCACGAATGTGTAAAACCCATAGAAATGTCCAAAGGTTTCCTGCACTTCATGCAATGGCAAGTAAAATGAAAATGATTCTTTAGCGTGCTAAATGACATTTGCGAAGTATGGGGATTGAGACCTAGCTAGGTGGAGGTCTTATGATAAATGCCTGGATGTTCTTTAACAATTTAACATCTAGAGCACCGTGTTTGCTGTCACTTATTGCGGTTGGCCACTGCATTTCCACTGTACAAGTCCCCTCCTTGGCCCTTTGCTACAACATCCCATTTATGCCCAGAGCTCACCCCATTATATCTGTCTGAATATCCCAGTAGCTTGAGGTGAGAAAAGAAAGAACAAATTTTTATACTATTATTCTTTTTTTTAGTTCTGTCATAGCCTTAATGCAGGTTTTAAACTGGATTTTGCATTTCATGATGTGCTCTTCCCACACACACGCACATATTCCCACTCCCCCTCAATGAGGTAATTGCATGACAACTAGATTAATATCTTTTACATACTTATTAAACTCAATAAGTGGTCCTGAGCAAACAATTGATATTTAATTACCGTATTATCATCCTACTAAATTTTAATTACTATTCATTTAAAATACCTCATACGTTATCATTCATGTTAACGCGGATTTGTTTCTCTGTAAATGTTTCTCTGTAAATCCTAACTTTAAGTTGAAATACCCTGCAAAGTAATTTGGATTTCTCAAGGTAATTGTGTGTTTAACACAGGTCCAAGGCATTGCAATACACTATAGGGAGGGGGAAATGCAACCACCAGCCAGAATGGGTCGTATTATAGAGCATCTGCTTTAGAACCAGAATTCAGGAAAGGCTGAGCGACTCACCTTTCAAATCACCTTGCAATGTAATTTCAGCTTAAAAGATCTCAAGCCAGGAGAAATTAATATTTAGCAGCTGACAATACAATGTTAAGAACCAGAATGCTTCCAAACTTGGCGAGGAATGTGGAAAAAAAGAAACAACTCAAATCAAAATCCTACGGTAAACTTGCCTTGTCCCCTGATCATTGTTTTTACCTCTGACAAGTATCTATTTTCTAGATCTCATCCGTGAGTCACTTAATTACTCCTCAGAGAAAGGCAAATACATGATAATTTTTGTAGTGAAAAAGCAACCACCTCTGATGGGTAAAATCATCACACCTTGTCAGCTCCTGCAGCGGGAGGCAGAGCATGGGGTCTCGTGATCTGTTAGATCTCCTTGGTTTTGGCATTTATCGATCGAGGCTGTTTAAAATGAAAGGGGATTATTTTCTTTATTTCTCTGTATAAGATCTGGTGCGGTTGCTGATGACTCTCCCGAGGAAGGTCATATGCTCTGAATCAGAGCACTTTGCTCAGCTCCTTCTTGCTGTTACATCCATTGAAATTAAATCTCTTCAGATAGCTCTAAAAATCCATTGTGCTTTTCACAACCAGGCACGTGAAACTATTAATATCTGTGCTCTGGCAGCAATATTTCCCAAATTTCTGCAGAATCTCTCTTTTTCTCCTCCGTTTTGCAGTTTCTAGAGGTGGGACTTGACCCCCCTCTATTTCTTATCATGAAAAACTGACATTCAGCTTAGTTCTTATAAAAATCATAACTTGATAAGGCCTTTTTTTCTACCCGAAACACGGACTATAAGAAGGAAGTTTAGTAACAGCTTGGAAAGAACCACTTCCACAGGGTTTTATATTTTGAGGGGATTCAGTTTTGTGGGGTTATTTTCGTTGTTGTTGCTTAGTTATCTTCCAGAAAAGTTTGTGCAAAGGATCGTTCTTCTTGTACAATATGCCAAATTTTTTTTAATTTTTTTTTTTTTTACTGCAACCAGGACATTTTTCTTAGCCAATTAATTGTGTGACTCAGTCCCAGAAGCTCCTGTAATGACTTTATAGCCTATCAGTGATATATAACCTATTGACTTTCCTTTGGTTATAGGACTATTACTTTCCTGATTGATTTAATCATTCCATGCTAACTTTATCTATCTCATTGCTTTTATGGAGCTCTATTCACCAGCCAATCTTTTAAGGGCTGAGCCAAGGGCAAGTGAAATCAAGGGGAAGACCTGGTAGCCCCCAGACCTGTCTCTTGAATCTTACTCCTGCATGAGGTTGACATCATTCTACTCATGGATTAACTCCAGAAGAGACATCTCCGTGTGATAAAATAATAATTATGTATGTTCCTACTGGTATATTCATCATTGTGGAGAAAAGGCAATCTTCCCCATTCACAAAACACCAGAATTGGGTTCCCGTGGGAATTATTGCTTTATTAATTATGCCAGGTTTTGTTCATATTTTACTTGGGGAAACAGCCCTGTTCCCTTCAGGTGAGTTGATTTGCATGAATTGTGGTGTCTCTGGATTGGCATTTCTATAAATCAGTGAGAAATACCAATTTGCTTATAACAGACATATTAGAGCCTTAATGTTTCTTAGAAATATTTAGTATGCAAACACTTTCACGAGACCAATTTACTTATTGGGAATTAAATTTGTACAATGTATTAATTGTAGGAGCTATTGGTCTGGCCTATTTAAAGCAGTGCTGAACTTCAGGGGGGGATTAATCACGGGGCAATGAAGAGATCTGCTGGGCAGAGCCGCAGCGCAGTGAAATCCAAGCCTGTTGCCATCATGTTCCTTTGGCCTGAATGACAGAAAAGACAAATTTACTGACCTGGGCTCCACTGTGTAGACCCCACATATTGTAATTTTTATAACACATATTCACTGTAACACTTTAACTAAGAGAGTTTGTGTATTAAATGATGTTAGATTACGATATTTAATGGCTTGTAGGATACAGCTAGTACCCGGGAGGCTAATTTGTTTGCATTAGTTGGACGGGTCAACTGCTTCAAACATGCAGATTATAGAACTACTGGTAGATTGCATTACACAATTTAAATAAATAGTAGTAATTTGTCAATGTCATCTTAGCTTCAACATTTTCCTTTTAAACCCCAGGAAATAGTAGTTCCAATTAAATTGACCTTTTCTTTTCTACATCTTCATGTTATTAGTAGATAATGCGTAGTCTTTTAGCAAGTTAAAAAAAAAAAAAAAGAAAGAAAAATACTTCCAAAGCAATGATGCTCTTGTAGTAAAGTTTCCAGACAAAATTACCTTATTTACAAACAAATGAATCAAATGTATCCACCCACTAAATCTTACAAGTCAGACATACGTGTTTACATCAGTAATAGATTAAGACACATGAATTGCCCGGTCTCGATGATTAGGTCTTTGGTTTCAGGGGACAATTGTAGGTTCTTGTCATGGTAAAGCTTTGAGTTCTACTATTCATTTTGGAGGCAAAGCAGCAAAAAATAAAGGCTAACCCGCCCATACACGAATCACTTGCAGCAAATCCTGGATGTCTTTTGGGTGGGTCGGTGTAAGTATCTACTTAATCTTGTAGCACTAAATGAATTAAATTTAAAAACCTGGACCTGGATGGCTTGTAGTAAAATGGAAATGGTGAAATATTTAATTTGTCCTGTTAAGTAGATGAGTGTGGCTACAAGCATCACTCACACAGTAACACTGTGTGGTGCATGTTTTCCTAGGTCCGTGTGCATAAAAACCCCTGTGGTTTGCTGCTTTGATGGCTTCCTGACAAATATCAGCAGAAAACTTGATGGCAACAGGATTTTCTTCTGTTTTGGTAATGCAGATAGTTTTGAAGACATGGAAGCCCGAGGTTTTGGAGCAAAATTTGGCCAGAGGAAGATACCTAAAGCTTTCTCAGTGCTTGAAGGAAAATACTGGGAGAGGAGCTCTAGTGCAGCTGTATCCTGGGGGTCTTTAGCTGTGGCAGGGAAAAGCTGTCTCTAAACTAGAGCCTCTCAAAACTTCAGGTTTTGCCGCAAAGGGTTGCATTATTTTGAGCTGTTAAAGGTGAAAAGCATTTTTGAGCTACTTTTCTTGCCTGAGCAGTTTATGATTTCAGCAAGGGCAACCAAACAGGAATAATGAAACAAGTAATTTTTTTTTTTTTTTAAAGGAAGATGCAATTCTTCTCTGAAGGATTTCTAAAAAAAGAAAAACCCAGCATGCCCACCCAAAATAGCTGTACTGTTGTTCAACCATCTTCAGTGCTGTGGACAGAACAACTATCACAAGAAAATCCAGGTTCAAACTGATCTCAGTTATCAACCGTTTTTATTCATCTGCTTTGTTGGAAAACTCATCTGTTTTGCAATCCCTTCTTTTGGGGCCCTGCGTTGGGCGTCTCTCACTTGTTCTGCTGCTTTGCTTCAAGCTGCATCAGCTAACTGTGCATCATCTTAGCTTTTGGGTTATAGCCTTCCATCCCTTCCTTATGCGGTGTAACAATAGATCCTAGAATCAGAAATGAGCCAACTTCTTGTGCTACCCTTTATCACACCTTCTGTTTCTGTGATACTTTCTCTTCGTAGCGTCAGGAGCGCCCAGCAAAGTTTTCTTGCACATCAGCAGCTTTTTGAAGGTTACAATAGCATTGACTTTATATACTCACCTACTAATTAAAAGGACCTTTTTGTCTTCTGAAGATGTAGAATTAGCACATTCCAAGGCTGAATGGTACAAGCACAGAGCACAGGATATTTGAAGTTTCACTTTATTTAGCATTCAGTGCATATCATTCAGCAACCACCATTTGAAAAGAAGCCAGAAAGCAATTTTAACAATATCACACGTGAGAAAATGATTCAAAGTTTTGGAGAGAGAGATAATTCTGTAATCTCTGTGATCTAAAACTGAACAAAGGACGTGACCTAACATATTAAATACAAGAAAAACAGATTCCTTGTATTTCCATTTCTGCTTCTCAGAAAGCAGGCACAGTAGGCACAGATCTAAATATCATATTCTAACATTATTAAAGAGAGCAGCTGGTCCTCAGCAATTCAAAACAACTCAGCAAGTGGGTGCAAGGAGAGGCTGACCCCCCCCATCCCATTTTTTACTTGAGGGACACCCCATTTGGCTAATCCCCTGGCACAAGGTAGCCGTGTAAGGACAGTTAAAGCTTCTGATGTGACCCTGCAGCTCCAAGATGTCCAAAGAGCTGTGAGAAAAAAAAATGGAGAGGTGAAAATCAGTCACTTCTGTGTTTTTTTTTTTCTTAAACACAAATGAAGGCACATACAGCCAACTAGAAAAACGCAAATTTGCAATTTGAGAGGACAGCTGCTAACGAATTTCTTAAGGTTTTTTGGAGAATTTTTGCTTGCATGTTCTCAGTACAATATTGAAGATGATATTGCACCTTTTCTTAGCATCTTCACATGGGCTATTTCATCAAGGATGCTCTTTTTATTTGACTCCAGATGCTAAAATGCAGTAGTACCTTTTTTTTTGTTTTTGCTTTTGCATGTTATGTGGATTTCACAGATGTCTCATTTGTGATCAACCAAGGCTTTTAAAATTGCTTTCAGAGTAGCAATCAGTTCATTCCAAAGGACAAGAGGAAGGTAGTAACTCTTAGGGAGGCCGATCCTGACTATTTCTGAGTATCATCAATCTTTGGCTGGTCAGTGCTTCATGGGAAGACTCAAGGATTCCACAAACACAAGGTGGCAAAATGTGCCTCCTCTCCTCCTCTCCTCCTCTCCTCCTCTCCTCCTCTCCTCCTCTCCTCCTCTCCTCCTCTCCTCCTCTCCTCCTCTCATCATCTTTGAGAACATGTCTTACAAAGAACAGCTGAGGGAACTGGGACTGTTTAGTCTGCAGAAAAGGAGGCTCAGGGGAGACCTTCTCGCTCTCTATAACTACCTGAAAGGAGGTGCTACTGAGGTGGGTGTTGGTCTCTTCTCCCAAGTAACTGGTGATAGGATGAGAGGAAATGGCCTCAAGTTGCACCAGAGGAGGTTTAGGTTGGATATTAGGGAAAATGTCTTTACTGAAAGGGTTGTCAAGGCCTGGACCAGGCTTCCCGGGGAGGTGGTGGGGTCACCATCCCTGGAGGCGTTAAAAAAACACGTGGGTGTGGCACTTAAGGGCATAGTTTAGTGGTCATGGTAGTGTTGGGCTGACGGTTGGACTTGATGATCTTAGAGGTTGTTTCCAACCTTAATGATTCTATGATTCTTCTCTTTCCTCTTCCCCACTTCTTTGTTTTGTTGCCAGTGGGTTGTTTTGGTTTCCAGCAAATGGAGTGAACAAGAGCTATTATTAATACCTTCAGGTAGCTTACCCCCTTCTGTTTTTGCAATAAAATAAATGTTCTGACTAAATACTGCACATATTTCTGGAGCATTCCGTCAGAGGGGAAGGACTGCGTCTGAGGTTGGGGTTTTGGGTACAGTTGCTTTCTTTGAGTTTAGTAAGTGTGTATTTAGAGAGGTACAGAGATAAAAGGCAAAAGATAACTGCGTAGGGGGGGTTGTGTGTGCATGGATATATACATTATATATAAAGAAAAAAATTAGTCACGTGGATCTTTAAAGTGAAGTGACTAAGGATAACTGACTCAAAATCCTTTACAGTATTCAGTTACCCCTGAGTTTCCTTCCTTCTGTCCTTTTGTGCTTTCCTGTGTTCAGTGAATACCGCTAGGGTGGGAAGAATGCTTTGGATAGATGTTCAGCCTGTGGGTTGTGTAGACCCAAAGGTGGTCAGAAAGAGGGAGCAGATTGCAAACCTACCTTCTCAGGAGCTGTGGTTGCTTTGTGTGTGCGTGTGAGAACAGCTACACAGTGCGGAGTCTGGGACTGGAGAGAGGATAACCACATTATTTTTGGTTGGATCTGTGAGGGTCTGGAGCACCTGCCCTGTGAGGCCAGGCTGAGAGAGTTGGGCTTGTTCAGCCTGGAGATGAGAAGGCTCCAGGAAGGCCTTATTGTGGCCTTTCAGTAATTAAAAGGAGCGTATCAGAAAGATGGGGACAGTCTTTTGAGCAAGGCCTGTTTTGACAGGACAAGAGATGATGGTTTTAAACTAAAAGAGGGAGATTTAGAGAGAAGGAAGACATTTTTTATGATGTGGGTGGTGAGAGCGTGGCCCAGGTTGCCCAGAGAGGTGGTGGCTGCCCCATCCCTGGCACCATTGCAGGTGAGGTTGGCCGGGGCTCTGA
>JAVSBS010009486.1:51003-71832 GCA_033124195.1 Coracias cyanogaster
CCTCTCCTCCTCTCCTCCTCTCCTCCTCTCCTCCTCTCCTCCTCTCCTCCTCTCCTCCTCTCCTCCGATACGCTTCAGGTGAAAGTCTTATTTCTGCTGTTATCTGAAAAATTTGAGTCAAGAGCTTGAGCACGTACCCAACAGATAATGCCGCATCCCTTTAAGTGGCTGCTCTGGCTGGTGGGTATCGAGAGCAGACTTTTAGGGCTGACAGTTTCTTCATTTACACGTGCAGTGTATGGACCTCGTCTCTTCCCAGGTACAACTCAGTTTTGCATCAGTGCAAACTCTGTGGACTTCAGCAGAGACAGGTCTGATTTGCAGCGGGATTAGTCAGCAGAGAACCAGATCCTATGTATACACCAATGGTTTCACGCTGCTCCACTGCTGTCACTATTCATTGCCAAAGAAATATACCCTTTTATTATCAGCTGGCAACAAAACGAGGAAGAAGCAGGCTCTGAAGCAAAATAAGTCAGAATCAATTACCATTTGTACAGTTTGCTGTTTTCTAAGAATCGTTTAATTCTGGAAGTTCCATGGTTGCAGGTTATCTGCAGCATGTTCTGCTTTAGCAACTACAGGCAACTGAGGCTGGAGCAGAGATGTGACCAAAATGAAATAGCAAATACACAAAGGTTAGTCAGCAGATTAAGTGTGTATTAATTACTTATTTTCCTCAAGTGATGCTGTCCTGTTAACAACACTTGGATAAAGAAAGTATCTTTTTTTCCCCATTTCTGTAGTTTCTGCTTGTCTAGATAAAGTAGCTTGGCATTGTCTTGGTTGGTTACTGAGACTGAATCCACATAAAGCAGTTTTTGATCTCTCTGAATCTGTTTGAAAGGGAAGAATTTGGGTGCCTCTCTAGGTATGCATGAAAGTAATGATTGTCATCTTCTTTTAAAGTTCAGCTCTGCTGCCAAAAGGAAAAAAACTCAGCACAGGGAATGCGTAAACAGCAGCTTTTGGTTGCTACATTATTCCACACAAATGAACTGCTTTAATTGATTCTAAATGCAATTAAATAAAATTATCTATAAATTAGTAGACATATCCATGTGACTGCAAATAAAAATCAAGCCTACCTGAAGAGGCTTTCTTCTCTCATCATGATGTCACAGCCTTCAATTCTGTGAGTCATGTATGAAGTAATTCCTTCCAGATGAAGACTGATCTTTACTCGAGCACACCAGAGCTCTTCCACCTTCTGTTTCAGCAATTAATAGCCTTGTTGGAATATATGTAAGGATCTTTTTTGAAACTGCTATAAGTGCATTCCTCAAATATCGTTGTAAAAATGTATGTGGCCACCACAGATCTGCGAATACACTGGGACCTAATGGATATAAAGTGTGTATGGACAAGCAGGACACTTCTTACGTGTTTGGACAAAGAATGGGTCAGAGCATGAAGGGAGTTATTGATAAATAAAGCAGACTGAAGTACTGTTTTTAATCAGTACAATCGAGTCAAAGATTCGATGGTGAAAATGCTCCCACAACTCTTGTATGTCCGATGGGTTGAGCTCTCTGTTCCAGCACACTCTCCATATTGTGCTTTGCTCTGGGGTCCTGGTGAAGTGAGCTGGAGAAGTCATGTTGGCAGAGCTAGGGAAGAGGCTCCTGTTAATAAGATGGGAGACTCTAGGAGTTTTTATACAAAGAAGGTTCCTTTATTGAGTTTTGCTATTTTTACATCATGCACTAAGAAATTAGTCTTAGGGGATGGATATGTCTGTATACTGTATAAATATGGTTGACGTCTCTTTGGGTGAGAAAGACCAGCAGAAAGATAGCAGAGAGCAGGGAACTGCAGATGCTGACGTGGGTTTGGACACTAGCTCAGAGGGCATGAAGGCTGAATACAAATTTGTTCTGTTCATAGTGCTCATTGGTATTAAAGGTTGGACCTGATGACCCTGGAGGTCCTTTCCCCAACCATAATGATTCTGTGATTCTGTATTAATATGATTCATACTCCTTTACATGTTGATAATCATTACCAAGGCTTGATTGTGGATCTACTAGTTACACAGGTTTTTGTTACTGTCCTTCCTCTGTATTAAGATGTACTGTAAGGATTTTTTATTATTGTTATTTAATGTTTATATTGATTTTTTTTTTTTAAGAGTGTCTTTGGAAGAATTACTCCTCATCAGCAAGGCTGATATAAAAGCATAGTTACTATGATAATGGCCTTTGAATACTGTCCATTAAACTTTGACATTTAAAGTGTTTACTGTGAATACATATTAAGTTTCTCATTAAAGCCGAAGTCTGGCTTTCTTGATGTGACTCTTAGATTAAATCAGTCTAATCCAAAATAAATACAAAGACGGAGAATTCATAACAAGCCTCCGTGTAGATTCTCGGTGTGTAAAACAGCAACTGCTTTTGTGGCAGAAAGATTTCATTTTAGTGTCTCTTCTTTGGCCCTCAAGAGGAAGAAAAAAGAAAAAAAATCTATTCATTGTGTACAAAACCTTTTGCACTTTGACATAAGTCCTTCCAGCAGAATCCCTTTTTTTTTATTGAAACAAACTTAAACCATATTCCGTTTCACAAAAGCGAAATGTGCTGAACATGTGCTTTTTAAAATAGAAGCATGTGCATCAACTCTTCTACAAGAAGATACTTTCTGAGAGTAGTCTCCTGGGAAGGTCCATTACCCAAAATCCAGCGAGCACAGGAAAAGGGTGAAACAGTATTAGATCAAGCTTTACTAAGCTGGATGGCCCAGGCTGTGGAATAAGTGATATTTAATATGTGCACTTGGAGGCTCCTGTTGAGTGCCCTGTTTGGTAACCCGGATCAGGATGCTTGTTTAGTGGATAAAAGTGTAACTTTAGAAATTGGCAGGAACTTTCTGTGCTTGGCCACCTGTACTCTCAGCCAGATATGGTGTAAGGAGACTCAGACAAGCACACTTTTCAAAGTTTGCTCTGTTTCGCTTCCTTACAACTGCCAGGTTCAAAGAACCATTTATTTAAAAAAAAAAAAAAGCCTTGCTCAGTTCAGAGTTGCATTTATAAAGCTCACTAGTCTTTATGATCAAGCTCGTACTTTGTCTTCCCGTTACTAAAATAATACTTTTATCCTGCCCTCTTTTCCCCCTCTCATCTGTTTTGTTGTGAAAACGTAACCATAATGAAGATCTCAGGCATTGTGTTTTCCAGACAGTATGATACCGTAAGTAATATAAAATGGGATTCTTTTTTTTTTGTAGAGTTTTTGCTGTCAATAATAATTGTATCAAAAATAATGTGAACTCCCACCAAAGCCTGCATAGTCAATCAGCATAAAGTATTAGCACTTCAGGGACACAAAGGCTCTGAGCCTGATAAAAGAGATTGGACTGAGAATTTTGACCTAAGAATATAATAATGTCTTCCAAGATCTCATTATGCCCGTGCCCATTCGAAACCATCTGGGGCCCAGAATAATAAAAGGAGTGGTGTGAATTTATGAACCCATAGATCTCGCCATGCCCCCTTGGATATTGTGTTGGATTAGTAGATTTACTGCTAATCCAAACACTGTGGGCAAAAATTATGTCTTTACATCTGCACTGCGGATCTCGGAGAACTGCAGTAAGTTAAACGTTTGAAGGGTTGACAGCAGCTCCCCTGCTTCAGGCACAATCTTCTGGCGCCCTGCCACCTTCCCAAAAGTGCAGCTCCTCGGATGCACGTCGTCCACGTCTTGCCGTGGCAGATCTCCAAAGGGAGATGCCGCCTTAGCAAATGAAAGGGGGCTGGTGAGCAAAAAAGTCACTGCTGCTGCCTCTAACAGGTGGGAGCAGTGTCAGCTCGGTGCAAATAAGGCACAGTTGGCACCGGGAAGATTGATCCGTCTTCTTCAAGTTGCCTCAGGTGCAGAGCCCAAAGAGAAGAGCCTCTGTTTAATTGGGGGTGTCTTCAGCTAAATAAAATAGTCAGATGCAAATCCTTTTCCTAAGGGGCAGCCACGTGGACTTGTGACCTTTCTTTGAATGGTTTGGAGCCCAGAAATCAATGATTACACTAAATCCATAATTATATTCTTTTCATCTGTGGCAGTGTACTGATAGCATGACAGATGTGAGACCTTGAAAGCATGGAAACTTCAAAGACCGTTGAGATGTGTTAGACACCATGGACATGTGGAGCAGTAAAAAAATAAAATTAAAAATAGAAAAAGACTGCTCTACCCATGCTTTAGGTGATCACATGGGTGTACACACGCAACCATGCACACATACATGTGCACACATTTATCCATGTGACTTGAGCCTCTGAAGTCCCCAGGGAAGAGGTGAGGGAGTAACTGCTGTGAATAGCAAGATCTGACCAACTAGAAGAATTCTGTTTTAATGGTTGTCTTGTTTTGGCTCATGAGGCTTCCCAAAGAAGCAAGGGGTTGTGCTGGGTCAGGAGATATGGCTGGAGACACTGCCTGGAATTAAGAAAGGCGATTGTACCAACATCTCTTATGCTGCTGCTGGGTAACATGGTCCAGCTGGTTCGTCCTCTTAGGAGATGTTTCTCAAGAATATATTTTTGCCTTTAAAGAAGCAGAACTACACACGCTGGTTGTTTTTGTGTCTTGTAATAAGATGTTGCAAGAAGAAATTCTGGGTCAGGGTGAGGAATGTTGTTTGCAGGGGACTATAAGGGAAGCTCAGCCTTCACATCATGGTCCTCAGGAAGAACGATGCAGGGTCTCACCTGGGAAAGATGACATCTGGGGGCCTGTGACCCCAGAGATGCTCCCTGGAGGAGGCCGACGTGAAAGGTATAGTTAATGGCAGAGCCTTGACAGATAGCAACTTTTATTTATCTTTTAAATATGGGGAAACTGTAAAGGTTCTGATCTGCTGAGGTGCCATATGAGAGGGGAAGAGGGAGGTTAGTAGCACAAAAGAGGATGGCAGAGAGGCTTGTGTTAGACCAACCACGTTAGAAATCCAAACGCCTGGGTGCATACAGGATCTTCACATCTCTGTGACATGTTGTGCTGTGGCTTCTGGCTTGGAGAACATCACCTGGCCATCAGTGCTGCCCATCTTTAATTCCAGCAAGTGGCATGCTGCGTCCCTCCGGCTGGTGGAATTTTTGCTGCAGATATATGCACTGAGGTACGTTGGCTAGGGAGGATTGTGTTACGGGCACAGAAAAACAAGAAAATGACACAGGTCGTTTCAAAAAGCCCACTTTTCTGTTCCTGCTTAAGGTTCAGAGTTCTACGTATCAGTAGAAGAACACACGTGAAGCAGTTGGGGAATTTAAGAGTGAATAAGTTGCACGTTACCTGTCTGCCCGTGGCTTAAGCTGGCTCCAGGGGTCCAGATACTCCATAAAAGTCACCCTGGGTAGAAATCTGCAAAAAAGAAATCATGTTTCCTGTGTAGGCCAAATTCAATTCTTTTATTTATTTATTTGTTTATTTGGTGTAGTGCTTTGCAATTGTTGCAGATGGAGAACAAGTGCATTAGCCAGGAAATGATGTTCCCAACATTTATTTGGTATTTACAGCTGTAAATGTAAAGAAGTATCTTACCATTCCTCATATTGGAATTGTTGAGAGGCACAACATGGCTATTTTTTATTTATTATAACTTCAACAAATAATAAACCCATTTAATATTAATCCATATTTTTTATTAATAATATTTACTTCTGGAAAAATTCTGTGTGAATCAGAAATTTTGGGACTACTGCTAGAGATTAATTTTCCTGGACGCTGCATGGTCCTGTGTCAAAAGCACAAGGTAAATGCAGTTATTTGTATGTTCCTGGCACTACATGTTACACAGATACTTGTGACTGTAAATGGTGGGTGAGGAAATAAAAGTATGAAGTACACAGTTAAGACAAACCAAAGCTTTATGGTGGTTACTGTCAATAGAGGAAACTTTCTAACTGTATAACTCAACCTCACATCCAATTTCTTAGCATTAATAATATGGAAATGTAAGTTGAGAATTATTAGGATTTTGTTTTCCTTGTAAAATTTGGAATTTTAATATTAGGTACGTTCTGAGTTTGTGTAGAAATCTCAAAAATAAAATAAAAAAGCACATAAAAATGTGAAATATCACTAGAATTATTTAGCTTGCAAGGCAAGGTCAAAAGGTTCATCTCTTTAGCCTGATACTGAGATCACAAAACACTGGACCATCACTGATCCAACCACTGACCTTGGAGTCTGGAATGCCTGAAAGGTAACTTGAGCCTCCTGCTCTGTCTTGGATAAAAAGCCCAGATTTGGAGAAAACACCTCTTAAGAGGATGAAGTTTTTCATAAATATTGGTTGTTTGAAGCTGGTTGGGCATCTCTCAGAGCAGAAGCATCTCACCAGAGATGCATTAAGAGGCAGAGGGTAGCACAGGTAGCCAAGTGCTCACAGAGTTTCTCTTTTACCTGCACAGTTTATAGATTAAATCTAGTGAAGCTTTGGAAAATACCTGAATTTAAACACACCAGTAATTCCAGCAGCTCCTCTCTGCTCTCCCTGTGCAATCCCAGGTCTGAGACAAACCCTTCCCATCATCTTTCCCCTTTACCATTTTAAACAGTCACTTATAATTCATTTTCCAAATGATCTTTCATTAGTTTCTCTCCTTTGGTTCTGTTTCTTGGTCATGCTACTCCAACAGCTCTGCCTAGCAGGCATGCTGAGCCTTTCTTTTCCTGGTCACCAAAGGAGCATCTTCTGGAAGGCCACTCACGTAAAGTCAGCCAGATACTTGCAGAGAATTTAAAGATCCTTGGGCAGAGCCAGTTCCTTATATCACTTAGGTCAGCTTCTTCAAGGCAGATTAATTGTTGAAGTGATTCACCGGTTGCATATGTATTATATAGTCATTTCATCATTTCTGTAGACTCCTGTGAAAGGAGTATCGTACCCGTTCCTCAAAATATTCAAATCTTACCTTTTCTGACTAACGCAGGGGGCACCGAGATGAACAAACTAGTTATACATGCATGGAAAGTAGCAAGCTGAAAGTAATTGTGTATTCAGTTTTAATGGAGCTGAATCTCCTGCTGAGATTTCAATATCTGACAGCATTGCTTTCATTGCCCCAAATGCCCAACCTTTTTCTAATGTTTGACCTTGGGTATGATTATATTTCTGTATGTATCTCAAACGATGCAAAATCATTTGCCTATATCAGTCATCTCTCGCTGACAGTCCTGTTCCAGCTCATGGCAGAAGAGAACAAGTCTGATGGCAGTAACAATAGCTAAAATGAGCTTTGATAGATGTTTCTTCCCTTTCAATAAATACATAAAGCATCTCTGTAATGTCATTTTGTTAACTGATAAACAACAAAAAGATGAAGGCATTCACTTTTAACTCTATTGCATGTCATTATTTTCTCGTTGCCTTACTTAGTGCATGTAAGTAATGTGACCTGCAGAACGGAGGACAGGACTGTTGCTTTCAGTGCTGGTTATTTATTCTCTTTAATAGCCAGAGGCCCACCTGCTAAGCAAGAACAGTGCGGGTGCCTGACAGGCTTTACCACGGCAGTTTTGCCCCAACAGATTGAACCCACAAACCTGGCTCTGTTCTTGGGGCGTTCTCGATAGGATTTCACATCCCGCGCAGCGCCGGCTTTGCACCTCTCCATGCCTGAGGTCAACATGCCGCACAGAAGGGCAATTCTCTGTGCTCTTCTCTTGTGTTGTTTTTTTGCTTTTTGCTGTAGCTGGTCTAGCCCTGTCCGGTTATTAGCTTTGTACTCATTGCTCTAGAGAAGCTCCTGCAACAGGTACCACGCTGGGCAGGGCAGAGGTGGGTACAGCCCATTCAGGCAGCACACAGTGGATGGTGTTTACAGATGTGCCCAGTGGTTTGGAGACGATATAACAAGAAATTACTGGGGTTGAGGAGAGAAGAAGTTGCATCCTGCCCCTTATATACCTGCAATGAAGTGGTTGCCAGAGAGGAGCTGGGATGTGGTAGTGCTTGCCTACGTGATGAAGAGATGCTTCCAGATAGAAGGGGACAAAGGGACCGTTTTTTAGTGCAGTTCCAACAGGCGGTCTCGATGTGATTAATGTTCCCGTACTGGTAATGGAAGCATATCCCTAAAGAGAGAAAACTTGATAGCGGCCTCTGTTTTTTTTTAGGTCTGTGTAAGCTGGGCCCATTATTTTAATAGTACACCTTTTAAGGTATTTATCTTAATTTAAAAAAATAATATTTCCCTTGTTGTTTGCAGTTGCCCACTAGAAAAGAAATCCCTTTCCTGACCGCGTATCCTTTACAGTCCTGAGCTGACTGTTATTGCAGGTTGCCTCGGGAATATGGCGTTACTGGGTTTCAGACTTTCTTCAGAAATGCTGAGGGGAGTTTAACAGCATTTGAAAACACAGATAAAGAAATACATGGCCCATACAAACAACGGTAAGTGGGATAAAGAGAGATGTGTTTACTAGAGTGGTACAGGAAAAAAACGGTCCACAAAGAAGCCCCTTGGTCTGATTACAAGACTTGTTAGGGATGCAGAGCACTGCCCAAGTTCACTGGAGCTGGAACTCCCAAGGGCAGTTTTGGGTTTCTTTCAGCGGACTCCAGAAAGTGATTTAAGAATTCATTTGAAAGTCTGCAAAACTTTCTGCTGACTTACTTTGCTCTCTCTTCAAGGAGATTTTCGGTTTTGCTCGGAGATTTTAACCCAGTATTGAGGAACTATAAACAGATGGAGGTCTGAAGCCCCAGACTAAACAGGGAGTTTTATGCACATCTAGATGAACAGGGACAATCTGACAATTGGTTTGTCTGAATTTGCAAAGAGAAGAGGCCACAGGCAGGTTTGGTGTTAAATCTGTTATTGCTGTACACCAGCCTGCCTTAACACAGCCTCTCTGCTTCCCAGGAGCAAGGGTAAAGAGAAAATTAAGGCAAATACAGGCATTGGTGTGTAAAAGGGGCTAGAGATTTAGTGTGAGCTACCGCTAGACAGCAAAGCATAAATGTGGTCCTCTTTAAAAAGAGCAACAAACAAACAAAAACAGACAAAAAAATCATCAGATGCAGTAGGTAGCTCTTGTGTGAGTCTCCTATTAGGTTTCAAGCATTTTCTGTTGCCCTCTTTAACATCTCCTGTTCTCCTGATTTCACAGAGTCCCAGCATGGTGGGGGTTGGAAGGGACTTCTGGAGATAATCTCATCCAACCCCCTGCTACAGCAGCTCACCCAGAGCAGGGGGCCCAGGATTGTGTCCAGACGCCACAACCTCTCTGGGCAGCCTGCGCCAGTCTCTGCCACCCTCACAGAAAATAATTTTTTCCCCATGTTCAGGTGGAACCTCCTGAGTTCCAGTTTGTGTCCATTGCCCCTTGTCCTATCATTGAGCACCACTGAAAAGAGACTGACCCCATCCTCTTGACACCTGCCTTTTAGATATTTATAAACATTGATAAGATCCCAAAGATTTCCTCTTGGAGCACTGACCACACTCATCCCTTGGAACCTCCAGGGTGGCCTTGGCCAAGCACTGCTCTGTGCTGACTTCTACAAAAAAAACCTCAAACCCTGCTGAGGAGGTGCATGACACGTTGCTTTCACTTGGGAACAAGCCCAATGTTGAGGTGGTGTCTGTCTCCCTGTAATCACACAATGGGATGTGATGCCTCTTCTCTACCTGGGCTGGACCATACATCCCTGTTGCTGCAGCAGTAGCAGGGCCGTGGCACAGGACCACAGCCAAAACCAGGTGTATACACCCCAGATATTAAACAAACTGAGGACTCCTTTTGCTAGCTCTAGAAATGGAAGAGGAATCAAAACTACTACGCTTCTCTAAGGCTGTAAAACCAGTGTGCTGCTTAAGCTTAACTGAGCAGCACCAAGTGCGAGGTGGTCTTTGGGGATGGTGACGTTTAATATTCTGTTTGAGGATGGTGGTCCTAATACCAGTTATATTAATAGGTGCATTATTCCAGGAAAAATATGTTGTTTAAACTTAAGTGATCTGTTAGCAGTCGAATGGATACAGTGATAAGGTGTTAACTGGGACCTCATCATTAAATACAGTATAAGAGCAAAGCAGGGGACTGTGTAAACAGGTAAAGGAGGAAATATGGCCTGGTTCTTTTCTTAATGGCTTTGTGTTGGGCTGTAATGGTAAGAGAGGATTTATTAATCAGAATATAAAGTCTTCCATGAAGAAGTCATTAATTCATGCATTTTACACAAATGCAAGATATTGCCTTGGACACCTTTCTGCTTTTACTTTCAATAAATGTCCCTAGTAAATTTACATTTACTTCTCACTTGTAGACGTTAGAATGCTTCATTAGTTATTGTTGCTCAGGTTTTTTAATACGAACAGTCTCTCCTTCCTGAGTGTCTTTTATTGCAGCGTACAATCTTAATAATTTGTGGAAAAGATGACATTTCCAAAGAGATCAAAATGCTTATTGGCCACTTACTCCTTTCTCGTCCCTGCCTCGGTGGTGGCACAGACCTCCACCTTGTCTCTTAAGATTATGTATTAAAACTGTCAATCTACCAATCATTAAGGTACCACAAGCATCCACAGCATGCCAAATTATTCTGCTTTAAACACAGCAGATTTTTCTGGGGTTTTCTTCTCTCCAGGATCTGAACCTGGCTTCCAGGAGGCAATCAAATTACACAGATTTCTGCAAAATCTATCAAGAAACGAATCCATTTAGAACTACATCTTGGAAATAGCCTTTAAAATAGAAAGAGGTCTTACTAAGAAATAAGGGTCTTTTGGTTTAGGGAGGAAAAATCTGTCTATAGGTGATACCCCAGATGAAAACATTAACATGCTCAGTCTATGAGTAGCTGTCCAAAAACTGACATGCAATCTGTGGTAATTTTTTTTGTGGTGTGCATGTGCGTTTCTTGTGAAAAATGGAAGTTCCTACCCAGAAAGTCAGAACAATGTGTACAAGCTGCCCAAATTGTTTTTGATTAACAAGGTTTTCTGCCTGGAAGTCACTTTATCTTCAGCCCATTAGCTGGACTCAACAAAACAAATGAATCTAATGCATTAGGCTGAAACGCGTTCTTGCTGTGTGAATGCAAAGAGAAATCCTCTTTTAAGAGCTGTGCAACCATCTTATACACGTAATGTAGTTTTTCAGCTTAATATTCCCCTTTGAATTTATATGAAGAGAATGCAACGTTTTCCACCTCCTTTCACTGTAAACTCATGTTATGTTTCTGCCTGTTGTCCTCAGGTATGAACCGTTGTGAGGAGCTGGCTGCTGTGATTAAATCTGGCCCATTGAGATGTAGCCTTTGTACGTACGTCTTGTAGCTTTTATCCTTTTAACATACATATTTCCTGGATTCTGTTTTTTGGAAAAGATCACATAAAGGTGATATTTTTTCCATGGGATCAACAAGTAGGAAAGTTTGCTGCATAAAAAAAATCTATGTGCCACGAGGGCCACCTCTCACTTCGTGTGCTAATCAAAGCAAACAATTCACTTCCACTTCTTAAGTCTCCTTCTCCTCTTTCGCAATTGTCTGTGAGGACATCTATTTTTTCCTCAAATATTATTTCAAGCAACATGCTTAGAAAGTCAGCTATAATGTAATCTTTCTTGCCTGAGGAAAAGCAGTTTGGTTACTTGTTCTGCGCCGGTTCAGGAGTTATGCCAAATATCCCGTTTGCAGGTTGATCAGTGGTTGCATTTTCATAACGATTCCAAATAATCTCTTTGCTCAGCTATTAATAGATAGCTGAAATGTGGTTTTTGTGAGGAGGGAAGAGGAGTTCTGTGAGTATTACCAGAATGCTTCGAGGTATTTTGCCCTCTAATTCCACTCTATCCCCGCTATCTCTGCTATATAGAAAATGTATTTAGATCCAAAGTGATCTTGGGGACTATGAATGTGTGCACTGACATTCATTTGGTGTTCTGCTTAAGTAAATATGAGGATCCAGACAGAGACTATGATCGTGTGCCCTAAACAAGGCGTATTCTTGATTACATAAAACCTGAAGATGACTGAATTTTCATTATTATTATTTTTTTAATTTCTCTGAGCAATGTAATACATAGCTTTGTTTTACTCTCAGGAAAACAGTTATCACTAGGAAATAGACATGAAAAAGGGCTTTTCCAAATTCTGCTGAACAAGATGATGATGTCTCTTACCAGCAGCAGAAAAATCGTGTGCTTAACCAAAGTGCAGTGTCTTAACTGGAGACCTAGTGGGAGTGCTAGTGCTTTTTCTGGTTATTCTTCACTATATTATCTAAGCCAAACAGCCAAGAGAACAAATTTGCACATAATGTGTATTTCCTCAGCGTTCATTATCTTGTTACTTAAAAATTGCCCATGAAAAAGCAACCGCATTCATAGGAACATGACGAAAATAGTCTTAATAGAAAATATATGAAAACAAAACGTTGTTCAAATGAAACCAAATACACAATTGCAACTGGCGCCGTTGTGTTCAGCTCCAGCAGGCACACTGAATTGTCTTTTTTTTCCAAATGGATAATTTATTTAATTAACCAAGATGCAATGCATTTTAAATCGTATATTAAAATGGAAAAATTAGGTAGTTAGGAAAAAATATGACGTGGTTTACGTTCTGACTGTTAGGCATTTTTTTGCAGCATAATTACAAATCGCAGATGGCAGTTTACCCTAATATGAATTTTTGTCCGTGAAAAATGTTTTCCTTGACCATGTTGACCTGATGGGTTTGAATAACTTTAAAATGTTTTTAAAATTCTAATTAATATACCTGTAAAAAATTATTCTTGCTCATGTGAAAGTTTTCACCATGAATTCTGAAGCGTTTATTTTTTGGGTCATCATTTTTCACCCGGGAATACACTACGCTTCACGTCAAGAAATCTGAATGTGCTTTATGCATATCCAGTCTTTTACATTTAAAACAGAGCCAGCATGTACAAAGTCCTTTTTTTCCTCCAAAAAAATATTTCACTTAAACTTTATTCTGCAGTTTCTATCACAAATTGTACTTCACTGCATTGCACCACTTGATCCTTCTTATCTGCATAATTCAAATGAGCCCTGAAGGATATAAACATAGTGACAGTTTTTAAACATACTTTCTGATAATCAGCACAAACTATTACTTGAACCTATTCAGTAACAGAACACTGACAGACAGGATTCAATGACCCTCAGTAACAACAGATACAATCTCATTGTATAAAACCATATTATGACATGATTGTGTTGTCTTGAGGTTTGACTTAGGCTGACTGCAATATGGCACATTTTTTCTTTGGGAAAAGATGATACTTATTGACGTTGAGATAAAGCAGGAGCTAAATTGTGCAGCTCGAGTTTCTATAATGAAAAAAGAAACAAATAATAAAAAGATGTGCATGTAGAACTAGGAGATAAATAGTTAAATACTGGTGTTTTATTAGCAAGACTATAACTTGATAGAAATTTCTTTGTTGGAGCAGGTTCTCTGGTAGCTCACACTGACACTGGGTGGCTCAGTGTCCAGCACTGTTAGGAAGAAAGATCACGGCGGGGAAGAGTGGCAGTGGAGATCTCTGCGAGTGTCTATCAGCGAGAGATCTCCTGCCAGGGGATCTGGCCAAACCAAGCTGGTTCCTAGACTAAGATGGGAGCATGTTGTCCAAATGGATATTTAGTGGTCAAAAAAAGCCAAAGTGACTTAGGAACATCAGATTCCCTCAGCTGTTGGGGGAATTCCTATTGATAACTAAGATGATAACTGTTCCTGGCCAGGAAAGCTGATGTTCCCACTTTCTGTCCTTCCTCTCTTGGTGCGAGCTCCCAGCTCCAGGGAATGTGAAACGTTGCAAAGTCAGCGCACTATAGACTGTCTGCTGGGGTAACTTTGCTGAAAGGGGAATAGCACCAAGGATGTCGAACTGTCATGTTTACCCATCACCATGAGTCTGTTGAGGCTCCAGATACTGTGCAAAAGAGTAGAGTAAGGTCCAGAAGGGATTGCTGCTGGGGCTGCTGATGGATGCTGGCCAGGTCTGGTCAAGGTTGACCTCTTGGTGTCTTGGAGATTTGGAAAATTTGTGGATAGATGTATGCTTCTTGTGCCCCTCTTCCCCCTAGAAAAGACCCCAAAACAACAAAAATAAGACAAAATATAATTTTTTGCATCTCTAGGACAGGTCTTTTGGTATATAGTGAGAAATGTCCCAATGTCTTCAATCAGACTGAATGAGGTAAAATAACCATTTAAAGGTATCCAGCAGGGTAATGCTCTTTCACTTTTCATTTAAAAGGAATAAAGATTTTTTTACAACCCTTCTGAACGTTGAGATTCCCAGTGCGTTCAGCTGTTGAGGGTTTTGGGTTTGTTTGCCTGTATCATGAGGTAGAGCCGATGATTGTCTAAAACTTCATTACTACAAGCAGGCTAGAAACATGGAGCTTGTTTATGAATAAATAATCCCGCATCTATTCTGCAAGGTAGGAAGGACACTTAGGACATCCAACATCTCTGAGGATGCCGTGAGCGGGAAGTACATGTGGCAGGAAAACAGATTTATGGTTGGGTAAATACAGGGAGAAAAAAAAAGACATGCACAATATATAGCATTGCTTGGTTTACGTGCAAACACAGAAGCCATTGCCATTGCATTCACAGGTTAAAATTCATTATGGGTAGAAGAGTGCAAATATCTGGAGTCATTTCTATTCCTGTGAGATAAAAATCGACGTGCAAATACGTCTGCTGTATAATATAAAAATCCGATGCTATTAACCTGAGAGAGGACACAAAACTATGCGCTGCCTTTAAATAACTGCTTTTGTGGTTCCACAAAACCATTTCTTAGCGAAATCTATATATTGGCTATGTTTGCTTTGATGGCCTGGAAGTGCCCGGCAGTTCTGTTGTAGTCCACCATCACTCCAGAGACCACAGAGTGATGCTCAGCTCCCTGCTGCCACCAGTTATCGGAGAGGGATTTCTGGGAAGACAGGCTGAGAGAGTTGGGGTTGTTCAGCCTGGAGAAGAGAAGGCTTTGGGGGCACCTTATAGCTACCTTCCAGTACCTAAAAATGGCTTATTGGAAGGCAGGGGAAGGTCTGTTTCAGAAGGATTTGTAGCAACAGGATGAGGGGTGATGGTTTTAAGCTAGAAAAGGGTAGATTTAGGGTTGGACATTAGGAAAAAGTTCTTTAATGTGAAGGTGGTTGATTATTTGAATAGGGTGCCCAAGGAGGTGGTGGAGGCCCCATCCTGGAGTCATTCAAGGTCAGGATAGATGGGGTTCTGAGCAACCTGACCTAGTTAGAGATGTCAATGTTTATTGTAGGGGGGTTGGACTAGGTGACCTCTAGAGGTTCCTTCCAACCCAATACATTCTGTGATTCTAAGTAGGGTACAAGATGTCCTAGCCATAAATGCCGTGGTCTAGAACCACCTGCTCTAAGCGATATGGGAATAACCTGATTAACGACAAGTTTTCCGGAGTGGTTGCACCCACTAAATTTTATGCCTACGTTCACACACGTGTTTATCATGCCTGGGGAAGGCAAGGATGCTGGTAAAGCCCTGCCAACCCTCAGCAGTGTCCGACCGGGGGCTGCTCTGCTCTTGCATGAACAGTCTCTGGTACCTCTGAAGTTTTTTCTCCCCTCCTACAGCAGTGCTGGGGGTCAGGAACACAAAGGTGCTGTCCCCTGATTGCAGCAAACACCGCCATGTGTTGTATGTTTGATGAATTAAAAGGATGCTGCCAACTTAATTACACTGTAACCCTTCAATAAAGGAAGGGCAGAGCTGATTAACTAGTGAATAATTGGGGGCTGATTGATGGCTTTCTCCCTCACTGCTAAAGGCTGTATATATAATTATTTTGCCTGTGGGCCTAATTTTGCCACTGTTAGCTTCCACTTTTGTCATCAGCTGTAATTTATGGATGGGGCCTGAAGCCTTAAAAAAGGCTAGAAAATGAAATAGCCCCGAATCCCCAGATATGTCACCTGGAAATGGCCAGCAGGCAGCCTTTAACGTCAACATTTGCAGCCATTTAGCAGCATTAACACCTCATGCTCAGCCGGAAAATAATATTATCATTTGTCAACAACTATCATAATATAGATTTTTTTCCTGACATGTAATAATGTTGCATCACTCACGCCAATGATTTAATATATGTTTTAAATGCAAGATCAATTTATTGTGACTGAATAAAAAATTCTTCTAGTAATGCATTTAAAAAAAAAAAGCAAGAGAAGGAAGACCCGTGTCCCTTCATTGCATTGTTAAGTTGGTTACAGAATTGGTGTGGAAGTCTCTAATGAACCCCCAGAATTGCTGCGAACTAAGGAGGTTGGTGAAACTTAGTTAAAAAAAAAAAAATCTTTTTTTCTTTGAACTTTGAAAGATGCAGTAGAGGTTTCAAAGAAAATAGAGTTAATAAACTGGTAAACTTCTCTCCGTTGTACTTAAAAAACATTGTGGGACAATTTTCCTTCTCCTGTCAACCAGCATCCCATAGAGCTGTGCTGGTTTGTATGGGATGCAGATCTGGCCCTTTGTATTTTAAATGGAAATAAGATTTGTTTTTTTTTTTCAGAGAGACAAAAGCTAGTCATTAATATCGCAAAGCAATAGTCAAAGCCAATCTGTTTTGAAGGATTGAATTGCTTCAGTAGCAAAGAGGACAGTTGCCCCCAAAAGAAAGCCTGTTTTGGGAAAATATAACATTCTGATTTTAGCTGCTCCAGCGGCCCCGTGCAAAGAAGCGCTGCCTTTTTTCACATTCCACAATGATTTTTTTTTTCAATAAAGTAATAACAACTTGGATTCACTTTTTAAATTTTTTTTTTCCCCCTTCTAACCCATATTTAAACATTGCAGAGAGGAGGCTTCTAATTTAGAAGCCAAGATATACAAATCCTCTCTCTCAAATTTCCTTTGTTGTTTTGTCCTCACAGAGTGCTCCCTTGCCTATGAATCACATAAAGATTTGAAGAACCTTTCAGTCAAAGCTCAGTAGTGTGCCAGTGGGCACTGGCCAGGGAAAAAAAAAAAAAAGATTGATATTTGCCCTCTCTTCTTATCTGCACTTGATTTATAAGTCAGCGCGAGTATGCAAGAGAAATAAAGGCAAAGACCTTGATGCCTCCCTGTGGAGAATATGCACCATTTGGATTGAAGGCATGAAAGAGGAGAAATTAATGGTAAGCTGTTCATCTGTCACTACTGCCAGCCTGATGGTTTTGCAGAGAAGGAGAGGACTAGATGACATGCCCTCCAGTCAAGGGCATGACTGCCCGCTGTTCTCATATTATAAACACAGTGCTTTGGGTTTCTGAGGGATTTAAATTTAAATTATACTGTACTTTGGATAGGCAAATCTTTACACAAGTTTATTTTCTTGAAGTATTAACATGCAGGATTTCGCTGGCTTTATGTGGAAGAAAAATAAAAATTAAGTCCCCCTGTTTGATAAAAATGTGTAGCAGACTCTTAAAATGTACCCATATTTTAAAAGCAGTGTGTTATAGTGTAATGAGATTTAACTTTATATATGCATTGAAGATTTAGGCACATGCATAAATAGATAAGCTTTAGTTATTCTACTTTCTGGCACACAGGAAAAGATAAAAAAGTTCAGAATAGGAGTTGAATGTTGGGGTTTTTTTCTGTTAAAATGGTATAATACTGCTGCTATCGATGACAATATTAGGAACACATCTGGGGGATATAAACTGACACCAAACTTTCATGTTGTGCTAAACGCCAGCAAAAATGTGCTTATTGCTTAATGACTTCTTTTCAGGGCTGAGCGTTCACGCACCCTCTTGCTGCTGCTGAAATATTGTCATACAGAACCTCGCACGAAGGCTCCTTGGTCTGCTCAAGTCCTCCAGATGCTTCTGCAACACCGATGAGCCATGTTAAGTGTCACACAAGGTACCCGTGTTAATGGGAGGGATTACTTGGTGCCTGCCATGATTTGGATAAATGCGCATAGGCATGAGAACTAGTTTTCACTGTGCAGAAGTTCAGGGTGCAGATTTTGTGACGTTCCTGCCACCCACGCCCACCAGCTATTTAAAGCCCTCTTTGCTGAGACCCAGCAGTGGGATGGGAATTTCTGTTTTCTGTTCAAAAAATAAATGCATTACTAATCCACTGGTTTCAAATTACCTTTGGTTTTATAAACCAGAAGCAAAACCAAAACAAACCTCATCATTTACTTTTATTAATATCTCCTGAGTTTGGAGCTAATTTCATTACTTCCTGAAGCTTGAGCAGTGATTCTTGAAATCCTGGCTTAGGCAATAGACTGCAATAAAATAATTGTGCTCAGGTAAACTGATGTTTGCTCTTGCTATGGCAAAGGTAATGACTTGCATATTGGTTCTGTAAATCTTCCACAAACCTGACAAAGATCAGTCATAGAATGGTTTGGGTTGGAAGAAACATTTAAACCTCATCTAGTCCAACTCACCCGCAGGGAGCAGGGACATCTGCAACTAGAGCAGGTTGCTCAGAGACCTGTACAACTTGACCTGGAATATTTCCAGGGATGGGGCGTCAACCACCTTTCTGAGCAACCGGTCAGAAAAGAGGAGACGGAAGTTGGTAATATGAGATGGTCCTCCAGGATCTTCAGGAAGGAAGCGGCATCCTTCCCACCAAAACGATTGGCATCTCCAATGCATCATGCCTGGGTTTTTCTTTATTACTACCTTCCTCCCACACTGTTCCAGGAGAGATTATCCTGCCTCTTGCTCCAGTGTCAGGGCACTGCAGCTTCACTTTTCTGGGCTTCTTGTCCTCCTGAGCCCATTCACACCATGCCTGAGGGCTTCACTTTCTTGTGCACCATAATCAACCTTCTCCATCACCTGTCGGGGAAAACCCTCCGCAGGGTGATTTCTAACACTGAGTGACAAGGATCAGGATGTTCACAGTCCAAAATTAGTCAGCCAGAGATATCATACAGTCACCAGGGCTGAGAACAATTCATCTTCAAAAGGTGAGTTTTGGCAGACTTCAAATGTTGGAGGTGATATCTTCTGTGCCAGTTGTGAGTTAAGCAGTTTTTTAGACGTTTCTGCTAAAATGAATAAGGTTTTATCTTAATTTTTTTTTATTTATATTTTTAAGGAATTTGGGAAAGTACATTCTTTTGCAGACTTCAAAATTTTAATAATTTTTCTGAGCAGCTCCAGTTCTTCCAGGCTTCAGAGCAGGTACTTTGGCGAGGCTTTTTTGGTTAGGTTTTTTGTTGTTGTTGTTGTTGTTCTTGTCAAAAAATCCTCCTGTGCCCTAGTTAATACGCATGTTTAAAATCTGTTTGCACTTGCTGAGTCCATCTGCACTGAGGCTGATCCATCTCCTCGCAGTTCTGCGAGACCGTGCCGTGTATGTGGCACCCGTACAGAGCGACTCTTCTCGCGACAGACGTATGTTTGCCCCATCTATAGCGATGGGTGATGAGCAGAATCACAGAATACCAGGTTGGAAGGGACCTCAAGGATCATCTGGTCCAACCTTGACAAGAAATCTTTCTACTGCCACAGATTAGGTTGAAAGTGAGGGCACAGGAGGTGGTACAACAGATCTAGAGGTCTCAGTTTTACTGATGACATGAAGGAAGGTTCTACCGTCCTGCAGTTTTAAGTCTTGGTGTTAGTTATTTGGGAAATTGTATATGAAAGACAGCAAAAGGATACAAAGGTTGTTAAGTACTGAAAAGTAAGAAGATGCTAATACAGCTATATTTATATATTTTTTTATAAATGATTCTATGATATATATTTATATTTATATGTATGCATGTTACAGTGGTGAGCACTAAAATGTGTTTGAATTGTCCCTCCTCCTTCAGTGAGTCCGGTCTTCTCACTCTCATGATCTCTAATTTCCCAATTGTCACCCAAACATTGGGCTTTTCGTCATGGGCTTTCCTCTGATGCCCTCATCACGGCTTTTTTACAGTTGACTATTTTTTGCTACTTTCATGAATAGCAGTAGAGAAGTATCCCGTTATTGGGAAGGAATGGGTTGTATGCACGTTTTCAGTCAGACATCAAAGGTATTTCCCAAACACCAGCAAATCTTCAGGATGCAGATGCTGAGATAGCCCAAGTTTGCTTTTCCATGGGTGTTACCCCTAATAACTCCTCGGTCAATGCTGCTTGGACAGCTTCTTCTAAGGGGCTTGTTGCACATCTGGATCACAGCAGCTGTGCCGGAGCAGGGGCTTTGGTCCCCGGAGCAGCCCTACGGGTGTGATCACGACTGAAGCCTCATCGGCTCAGCTGCAGCCGTGTGCTGACACAGCGATGCTGCCTTGGGGATCCAAATGGACTCGTTCGGTGCTGACGGTGGGATTTGTAATTCAGTGCCTAGATGGAGTTTTCAGTGGTGACGCAGGTTATTTTTTGTCTGGCTGGCTTCTTTCAGCTCATTCACTGCATGCTACAGACAGCAGCGAAGTAAAAATCCTGATTTATTTCCATGCACAGTCAGTCCTATGCACTTATGAGACTGGGTTGCTGTGGAAAAAAAAAAAAAAAGAAGAAGAAAAAGCCGCCTGTGAGCAAGTAATTAACAACTACATCATAGCAAAGACAGGCTAGGGCCAAATTAAAGTTGCAGAGGGACCCTTAATTCCAGCATTTCTGAGCTATTGAGTGCTTCAGTATGTGGTGTTAGAATCATAGAATCACAGTACCTTTTTGGTTGGAAAAGACCTGTAAGATCAAGTCCAGCCATTCCCCCAGCACTGCCAGGGCACCACTAACCCACGTCCCTCAGCACCATGTCTCCATGGCTTGGAAACCCCTCCAGGGATGGGGACTCCACCACTGCCCTGCCCAGCCTGGCACAGCCCTTCACAGC
>JAVSBS010009487.1:0-18897 GCA_033124195.1 Coracias cyanogaster
AGCCTACAAACAAACCCAACTAAAAGAATATAATCCACAATGCAAAGTGCTGCTCCTGCTTTATCTGCTTCAGCTACTGAAGCAATGCTGTTTCCCTGTGACACCAACAAGAAGCTTCCATTAATACAAAGCATCAGGACACTCAATCTTTGACACAGCATTTACGGAAAACACCACAGACTTGCTTCACAGGACAATCAGAAGAATGGCACTGAAATCACTCTCAGCCTGCCACTCTTGCTCACTCGACCCTCTATCCTGGCTTTCCTGTCACAAGCTAAAATGAGAGGGAATCAATTTCTTAAACAAGGAGGCGACATGAACGGCTGGCCCAGCACTACGGCAACATCCTGTTAGGGACATTTGCCACCTGGTGTCACCTTGAGCAACTTGCTTTTCAGATCTCTTGAACAGAGTGCTTCAAGGAAACAAAGTTTTAAGAAACAGGAAGACAGAAAAAGAGATGCTACAAAGGGGGGAGGCGAGGGGGTCCAGCGAATGTACAAATTTGTTTCCAAGGGCATTGCTCTTCACTAAAGTCTAATTAAGTTTTCAATATCTACTTCTCTGGATTGGCCTTAAAAGCCTTCAAATGATGTTCAGTTTTTTAGTTTCTTCACTAGTAACAAAACCTGGACCATGTAAGCACTGGCCAGGTAAACAGGGCCGGTGTCAAGCCCTCCTCCATGAGGGGCAAGATCATACTCTTGCCTATACTTACTGAGGATTGACACTCCAGGTCATCTTCCTCATAGTCAGGGTTTACCTGATGAAACAGAATCACAGGCAGGTCAAAACTCTAACAGAGCTAGACGTGGGAAACAACCTCAGCGCGGTTTAAACCTGTAAAAACTTGCAAAAAATGCACTCCATGGCTACAGCACTACCAGGCATGCAGAACAAAGACAGTGCAAAAAACGAGTCACTTCTAATCGGGCGTCTCTCGGCCCGTGAATTCAGCAGATCGGTAATTTAAAAATGTAGAGAGATTCTCTTCTTCAGGATAATCACAACAGGAGCAAGACGGGTAGAGAGTTACCAAGTTGCAGGTTTGGTTTTTTCCAAATCCCAAGTGGAATTTCCAACCAGAAATTACTGGCTTGGCAGAAATCTTTTAGACCAAACCCTTCTAACCATAGATCAGGTGAGCAATCTCCTCTGGTATATTTGTGTGTGATGCAAGACCATGTTTTTGTTTTGGCCGATTAGCAAACCCCAGATTTACTGGAAAAGCTCTATAGTGGATTGCTACTGAACAGGATTGGCGAGCGTGCATGTGACAAAATGTTGTTGTTTTTCTAATCGGCTTATTAGAACAATGTAAAATGGGACATCGAATGTGGCCCTCTCCCCCTGAAGCTCTCAGGTCAGGGGCACGGGCTGAGGCAGCCCTTCTGCCCTGCTACGCACTCTTACATCCAGGACAGCTTTTACTTACGAGGGCCGGTGCATTGGCATGTTGATATACCCATGCTTGAAGAAGTAAATAGAAGCACTTTTAATAGATATTTACAAGTGTTGAGCAGCGAAACTCACAAAACCGTAACCCTTAGACTATCTTTTTTAAACAAAAGATCTTGAAATCTTATTTCAACAGGGGAATGATGCCCACTATGGAGAGAGAAAAAAGCTTATTTATTTAGTGCTTGGACAGCTAAGCGTTATCTGCAGTTCTTACACGGCTGGTCTAAAATCTAACTGCATTTGCCTGTTACAGTTCCGCAGTTGGGCTCAGAAATCAGTGATTCAAGAGAAACTAACAATAGCTGAATTCATTTTCCCCCAAAGGCTCTCAATCATTTGCAATTTATTCATCTGTTAACAAATTCATCTTGATTCCACTGCCCACATGACAGGATACTATTTAGCATCTATTCTTTGAAGGAGGACAGTTATTGCCTCTAGAATTCATACAAAAAGTGAAATAAGCTCAAGACCACCCCTGTCCTGTGGTATTCTTCCAAGACTCTCTCAGCTTGTCCTCTATGTTTAACCATCTAATTTCGTACTAAAATTCAGGACCCAAACACCACTCTCCTCCCTGCCCCCCCCGTGTCTATTTTTAGAGCAGGAAATGAGAGATTTTCAGAAGATGTAAAAGGAAGAAGAGTGTGGAAGGAAAGGCAGAGTTCCTACGCAAGCCCCAACACCTACCTCTGCTGCTAGGTAGTGTCCAGTAGCAAGGTGTTTAAACCTGAAGAGGCTGTTCCAGTACCCGGCACCACCACGACAAGGGTCATGTTGCACCACCTACAAGGGAAGGGAAACCACATTTACACCTTCCATCAGCGACCTCCCTTTCAACACTTCATTTACTGCATTCCACATACAGGTAAGAGGAAATAGAACAAGTTGCTCCAGGAAAGACGAAACAACCTTTCATGGGTAAGCACCACAGCAAATACTTTGAGCAAACTACAACTAGAGCACCTCAACAATTTAGGAACATTGATTTTCTGCTCATTGTCAAGTGGTATCTGTTTGCAAAGCCCCTGACCAGAGCTGACACTCCATTGGAGTCTGGTGAGGGACGGCAGGAAGATTATGGTGCAAGCTGGCCGACAAGTATCTAAAGAAGGTGCTCTGGATGCACACACGTTCCTAGGTCTTGAAATGAACTTCCTAAAGAAATGCAACCAAGCCTTTAGCTTTTTGGTGTAACTAATTTTTGACCCTCTGAAAGTGGGTAAGGGAAGACAGCTGGAAATATTTCAAATGTAGTGGAGTTGTACAAAGGAATTTGAAGACTGTTGTATTTACTTTCTGACTTCTCCTGTGGCAAGCAAAGACTCTTAACGTTAGATCATCTGCTACCTCATATCAGTTAATCTGTGGGTGCACCCGCTTCCTTAGGGACAATTCAGTGTAGCTGAGCTGTGCCTTTTGGGGATACACGTGGACAGTTACTGCAGAAGCTGCCGATGTGTGGTAACACATCAAAGTGATGTGGATTATAGGTAGGCTTTCAACACGTATCAAAGCAGATACTTCTAGAAAGAGAATATGACAAACATCTATCCATCATTACAACTAGTTTTAGTTGATTCTCACAGGCGGTTCACATGGCAAACATTTAAAATCATAAAACAACTCTAACAATACCGATAGACCGAGGATATTTTAGGAAGCCAGTGATGGCCAAGGTGTTAGTCACGCTATTTAAAAGCCAAGAAAAAAATAGGCCAGACAAGCAACGCACAGGGACTAGCAAAGGGCTGCGATCTCCTATCCAACAAGGAGATGCATAAGCACATTATTCCGCACCAAAAATAGCATGTTTGGTACACTCAGCAGGACAGTTGAAATTATTAGCTGGTGTTAAACTTTAGTGACTGGTAAGAAAATGACTTCATAGATGCTTCTCTGTCCCCTTTTCCTGAATTGTCAAGAACCTGAATTGGAGACCTATTTGCTGTACCATTAGAGATCAGAACTCCTCTTTGATTTTAAACAGAAAGCACAGTAAGTAAAGGATTTTTACAATTAAACTTCTAACACTAGGAAGACTTTTACCTAAAAAAAGAAACCCAGGTACACTGTTTTTAAACAGAAACAGTAATTGTTCCTACAAAGCCACCCCCAGCCTGGGTTACATCTCTTACCTCTACTTCCCATAGGGCCTTTGAACTGGTTGCAGACGTGGCCGACTGCCTCCCTGTTGTTCTCAGGAAGACGTGCTGCTTCTTCCTGTGCTCATCACACGTCAGAAACTTCTCCTGTTCTGCATGGAACAGTCTCACCACATCGCCCTGCCAAAGCCCAGACAGCACAATCAGTACCGACACTGCCCAGCAGCGAACAAGTTACAACCGAGTGGAGTTCTGAGTCTTACCCCTTTGAGAATGTCATCTTTGTTATCACTCCATTTCATGAAGAGAACTATTTTCCAGCTTGTATTGCAATTCACAGAGTTGACCTAAAAGGAGAACTAAAACTGTTAGTCCCACTGTCCTGTGTCTCCACAGGATACTGCTGTGAATACTGCTTTACTTTTTAAACAATTTTCAACAGAACACTGCCATCCCTGGGGCTTTCCTCTAGAAAAGGAAGGTCCTTCCTGTATTTACTCCACAAGCAGCAACTAGAGAGCTGACTTGCTGGGAAGTCACTTGCTGTACATCACTGTGACACCACTTTTTGTTTTGGAGGAAAAAAATCTTTATTTTTAGCCAGTCAAGCAAAAGGGATCAAACTCAAACCTCTGGCCAGTGCCCAAGAGATGGGAGAAAAGTCTGCCAGCTCTGTTGAGTTGCTGATGAAGAAGATAACCAATCCTAAACAATGCCACAGGTACCCACCAACTCGCTGGTTTCCATAAAACAAGCCCAAGCAGCTTAGCTGAACCACACTGAGGTTTGAACAGCTGCTCCAGCTGTGCTCTTACCTCATTGCATCCCGGATTATCGACAAGCTGGTGACTACTGGCGTGGAGAGGCTGGCCAGCGTTGACGGGATTCAGGACTACCTTGTCTCCAATGACAACCTGTAGATAAGAGAAATTTGCACCCTGAGAAAGCTCTTTTCCTTATTTTTAATGGGAATGATGGGAGTAAATCACCTTCTTGCAGTTTGGGGTAATGTCAGTCTGAGTATGAAACCAAGGACTTTGTTCGCTTCAGAATTTAGCTCACCGTACTCAGTCACTCATGCAGAAAAAAAAACCTATATTATTGAACTCAGAGGTTTGTAGGAGAAACACAGACTGCAAAGCTGGTAACTAATCTATCTGCTGCTTTCCATGAAGGTGTTTTATATTGAATAACATTTAACAAATAATTCCTATAGCAAAAGGTCAGCCAAAAATCCTCCTCCTCAAAACACACTTTCATTTGTCAAATCAGATTCTTGCCCATGCTGGCAAGAAAAATGCACTTTGTTATGGAGCAAAGCAAAGGTCCTGCTCTTCCCTTCTTCTAGGGCAAAGTCTTATTTAAACTAAAAGCCAAAAAGCCTTTTCTGCATTGAAAAGAACTATTCCCAATGATAAAGTAACTGAGAATTGGTGCTATTTAAAAGTGCTTAATGGCCCCTGAGACTATGCTACCTTCTGCTTCGGCTTGACCACGCGTCTGTAGAAAAGGAACAGTCACATCAAAATGCATGGGGCTAGTCCACAAGATCAATTATTCCTGCTTGATAAAGTCTGCTGGGTTTAGGTGCCAAATATATACCTGGAGCACACCACAGAGCACACTGAAGCTTATTACCTCCTAGTTTTAGGCACGTAATATACCCAGGTGACTCAGATTTTGTAAAAAAGAGATTAAGAGATTAAAATGGCAATGCATTTAATTCAGAACCAATTACTTTCCAGATTCCCTGTGAACAGGACCATTTAACCTCATTATTGCCTCATTCCTCATATACAAGACAACGATGAATTTTGATACCGAACTGACAACACTGAAAACCAAGATGCTAATTATTTGTTCCAAATCTCCTACAGGAACTCAACATTTCCTACCATTTTGAATTGGACAGGAATTGTGAAAGCCTAGCGTAATTAGGTCCCTTATTCCCTCCAACGTTAAATCATTCCACGTTTCCAAAATACAAGTTACCATAGCAATTTTCCTCCCCCTCATGACAGCATAAGAAAAAAGGTTGTTCCTGCAACATCACACACTAGCAGATCTGTGCGTTTCATTTAATTGCAAGCCAGGCCTCCTGAAAGCAGCTTTGCCAAGCTGTGCGCAGAGCAAGACGTGAAGAGATCCCTCTGAGCACTTACGCTGTCTCCGATGGAACGCAGTTTGTAGAAGGGCTGTATGTAGAACCAGGAACCTTCATTCCCAGCTTCATCCAAGGTCACCCTCATAGCATTCTTCTCTAGTAGAGCTGGAAGCCTCTTATTTACTGTTAAGTATTTGTTACTTTTTAAGTGAAGCAGCTAGAATAAGAATTAGAGTTCAGTTCTAAGAATGCTCATTTTCCCTCCCCTTAACATACAGTGAGCGTGCACAAGACAACCACAGTATTATACACAGATTCAAATAAAACCTCAATTCTACAAAAACCTTAATTCAAGCACAGTTTTGCTTGCACTTCTTTCAGTATACATATAGTCCTAGAGCACAAAACGCCTTCAGCTAATCCAACTGTCCCTTCTCCAGCAAACACTTAGAAACACCCTCATGACTTGGCTTTCAAAAACCTGTTCAAAACCCCAGGATCAGAAGTTGTAAAATGCTGGGTTCTAAGTGGCTTTCCCTGCTAAGACACGGGGTGGTGAGAAGTAAAGCTGTTCTTGCTTTGCTCTGTCATTTAACAGAAACACAGCTGCTTCTTTGAAGAGTCTCCTCAAGAAGTCCCATTCGTGATCCCTCGGCTACGTACCACCTCGCAGACCACACACCATCCACGTGTGTAAGCCCCAACAGGTCACATCCCAGCTCTCCACCTACCCAGCTCCCACCAGCTTCCAGTAAATTTAGCAGGCAAGTACTTTTGAACAGAAACCCGCTTTTTTGATGTCTTCTGACTACCATAAATACTCACAGAACATATGGGAGATAAGGGAGAATATGGGCGAAATCCGATGGCTGCTTTTAGTGTTGATGTTTGTTAGTCCAATCAAAAAGAGGTGTTATTTTTCTTCCATCATTAAAAGTTGGGTTTTTTGGCTCAAACACAGCCCAATAGCACCCTTGATTCAACCAAGGCAGGGACTTTTCCGCCCATCTTCTTTTTTAAAATCATGCAATTATTGTACTTTCTTTTTTGGGAGGGTTTGATGCACAATTTTTGGTTAGTTGGGTTTTTTTTTTTATTCCCTAGAATCCAGCACATCCTTTGCTTCAATGGGCTACAGTTACTCATATGGCTTGATTTTCCTTCTCTGTTTCAGCTTACTACTTGGTGTCAACATCTGGCTGTGAGAGACCACACTCAGCCTTGTACAATGCCTGTGCCACCTTCAGATGGCCAGCCTGAATGCAGGCCCTAATAAGTATTTCTGAGGAAAGCCATTATACCACTACCTCAAAAAGAAGTACACTTAACCCATAATTTTAAAAAGTCACTTCATCACTGCTATTCGTCCAGTTTTGGCTTCACAGGATCCCGTTTCAGGACACCCCCTGCAAAGCTGCACACTCTTGTCCGTGAATTCCAGAAATTTAAAGTCACATTGAGCAGGACAGTTTGAGGAAAAGCCTCCACAGCTGGCAAAGATGTTCTGAGCCTACCTGGATAACGTTACCATACTGGATGACTGTTCCCAGCAGCTTTCGGTTTTCAGTTTCGTTCTGTTTCTTTTCCAAATCTGCTGCATGCTGAAATTAAAGGAGAGTCATTCAGTTGCTGACTGTTTTATTAAAAAAAGTGGACAAACACTGCGGTTCTTTAAGAGTATTTCAAAGAACTCAAAAAAGAGCAACGACCTGAAACAGCCCAGTTTCCTGTTTCCAACTTCCAACAGCATAATTTCTGATTCTCTTTTTCAGTTCTTTAAGAAGACAAGACACACACCATTTAAGCAACCTGTAACTTGGTAAAATCTGACAAAATCTTAGAATAAACCATGAGTTAAAAAGCTCAGACAAGCCATGAGAAGACACCACCACACCTATGGCGGGAAGGTGAAACGGGATGGGTAACAACTCAGGCCAGGAGGTCTACATTCCTTTCTACTGACTTCTATAAATTGAAAGGAAAGGACCTCAACTTGGGATTTTAGTTTGGCAAAACAGGCCCCAACTCTTCTACAGCCAGATACTCTCTGCTACATTACAGACCAGCAGGGAAAATACAGCTGGACACTTCTGCATCCCACTAACCAGGTAATAAAAAGGGAAAGTCCTGCCAAAACTGAATTATTACGGGGGTACATTTTTCTATTTAGTAACAGTTTATAACTAGTCTCTTGCACTTTTGTGTTTAGAAGTTTTAAAAGAAGTTTTGTTTTAAAAGAAGCAAGCTATTTTGCCCAGGCTGTTTTTAAACCATTTCATATGGCAAAGAAATTCTATCGTACTTTACGTGAAAGAATTTTTTCCTTCAAAGAAAAAACCCGGTATTTACTGTAACTGGTATCTGATGGTAGAGGGTAATTTAGATCTTCTTTGAGGCTAAGCATCAATGGTTATGGTTTGGTTCTCAGATCTCAAGGCCTATAGTAGGTCCAGTTTTCTCCTGGACTAGAAGTTCCTAACTGGAGTAAGGTGAAGTAGTGATAACGCCTGAGAAAGCTCCTGCAAACTAAGAGCTGTCTGTACAATGTAAGAAAATTTCAGCATCTTCAGCTTACGTAAAAAAACGCTAGTTTTCGAAGCTGTGCGAGGTACGACAGCTGGCTCTTGCTCCAGGAGAATCTGGGATACAGCTGTTCAAATTCAAACATACTCACAAACACAATGGGGCATAATTTCCTCTGTTACTGAAATACAACTTTTTTTTGCCTGATTTCAAAGCATTCTGTCAAGAAAGGAATTCTTCAAGACGCTAAGGCCCTCTCAACAGCAATCACAGAAGACAGCACTTCCGTCTGCCCTGGGTGTCACATTTATTATCAATCAAGGAAATAGTGTATTCTGTGAAAATATGATAAAGACTTTGGACACATTTCAAAAGCACACAGCAAACCTGACAATCACTGGGGAAAAGAATCGTTTTCTCTGGCCACTAGATGTCAGCTCCTCAACCAGCACCGATTCTTGATACCAAAGACAGACAAGTGTCCCAGATTTTAAATCCCTTAAATGGCATTAACTTAAAATAACCTGACCTCAGCATTGAGCGCTCCACAGCGGACAATAAATTCCACCAGCAGACAAACAGAAGCCAAAAAAGGCAAGTGATGATGGATGCATCTTGCATCACCAATTTTGTTCGAAATTAAATGCACTGATAAAGAGATTGAATCATGGGCAGCGCTAACAACTGCGTGCACGTTTCAGGGCATAGCCTCCCCCCAGTACATATCATATCAAATGTGGAGGTTTTTTAGTGTATTCCGTGTGCCAAATGGAAAAGATGACACACGTGCCCATGTGATCGGCAGAAAAAAGAAGTTTTGATCTAAGTTTTGTAAGATACGTAAGATTTTAGGGCTCTGAGCAACCTGCCCTGGTTGCAGATGTCCCTGCTGAGTGCAGAAGGATTAGGTGAGATAACCTTTAAGCGTCCCTTCCCACCCAAACCATTCTATGATACATGAGTCATGTATGTTGGACTCAATCTCCAGAGGTCCCTTCCAATCCCTAACATTCTATGATTCTATGTGGGATCAAATTATTTCAAAGCCATGCATCAGCCCCAGGTCACCAAGGACCTGATCTGGCACATGCTACATCAAGGACCAGCCGTTATATCCAAGTGATTCATACTAAATCTCCAGTAAAACTGTGGAGTACTCAAATCCTTTCACCAAATTAAGCAAGCTGCTCTTGCACGGTGGTACATTTCTGTACAAACATCACTCAGCTGAGGTGAAATACCAGAAATAAATAAAATCTAGTTATTTCTATAGGGAAGTGGCACAAAACGGTGAAGTGTCAGATGAATAGGAAGAGGTCCCAAACACCTGAACTGGCACATACTGAGGAAAGAGATGACAGCTTCAAATGACATTGTAACCCAGGGCAATTGAAGTATTTTTCTTCTGTAGGATGCAGTATTTAGACCACACAGACTCTTAAAATCCATGAACTCATATGTGTAACCTGTGGACAGAAACTCTCCCCTTACACACCAAAAAAGCCAAACCCAGAATCCCCTGTCACTAAAGCTTGCTGGCTGGGCAGGAGCTGGGCTGTCTTTTCTAGACCAGGCTTCTCCCCAGAACGGTGGCACCAGATGATCCTTGAGGTCTCTTCCACCTTGGGATTCTCTGATTCTATGGTCTACTTCTCTTGTGGTCATTTAAGGGCCAGGAGAAATGCAGCACAAGCGAGGGACCCTTGTGCTACAGCCACTACCAAAATAGCTTTCTCTTTGCCAACTTAATACTTCTAGGTTATAAAACTACATTTTCAGAAGCAAAAAGAGTCCAACAGTCAGCCTTTGTGAAAGGCAGGAGCACAGCAGCCATATGGCAATCAGCAAATGACACTCTCCTACGGGGCCATTTTGTATTTCAGGCTACAATGAGCTTAATATAGGCTTAAAGAAACTAAAAATATTTAGAATTGTAATTTTGACATGAAGTACTCCAGCTATGCAATTTTAACATAAACATGGAGTTTATTTAACTCTAAAATCAACAGATGGTATTTAAGTTAAGTCGGCTTCTTTTTTATATAGGAGCTCTAAAAACAGCAATCAACTGCTTTACTGGGTTTTCAGCTGCTGAATGTCAACATTTCACCCAGAAAATATTAAATACTGTAAGCTAATAAGGAAGGAGAGGCTGTCTGGCCTTGTAATTACTCATAATTACCCATCAGCCTTCACATGTATCAGCAGCAGCTATGTCTGTCCAAGGAAATCCCAACAGATCTAGCAGACCAGTAGCTCAGATGGCATCTACCAGCACAGCCAACGCCCGCGACTTCCCACACCGAGGGGCAATGCCTGAGAATCCTCTGCTCCGCGCAGCTGGTCGCAGGGTCGCGTTTTTATGCTGTTACCACCCAAAGCACCCACGTAGAGCACTACCACAGGTAGCACAAGTTAACGGCCGAAGCTTAACTGGTTACCATGACTCTGGCCCAGTATCATACATACCAGTACTGGGACACACAGCCCTTGAACAGCACGTTGTCCTAAAGAGTCAGATCTCAGGGAATGTCTCAAAAACAGTCTTGTTTATGGATTTCTACATACTTTCTCTGTGTCTCCTGGTTAACTGTGCCAAGTTCATTAGAAGTACTTATTTAAAGCAGCACGGACGAGAGTGTTGACGATCAAAAGGAGCCGAAATGAGAATACTTACGTGCAGTTTATTGAGTAGCACGGCATCTGTAGTGCTGTTAGCTCCTGGCTTTGCTGCTTTCCAGAACTGCTTTTGAGCAGAGTACCGGTTCATGGGACATAGTTTGAAGAGGCAATCTATAAAAAGATGAAATAAACAGAAAGATTGCTTCATCCATTTGTAATTATCTGGATTTTTGCTGCTAACACTGTCCAAATAGTCCAGCAGCAAGGAAAGGTTTATAAACAAATTCCAAAAAGCTCTTGATCAGACAAACGCTTTTTTGAGCAACAGGAATGCCGCCCCATGAATGATAAAAATTAACAGTCGCTGCCAAACATCTGATGCAAGACCAGAAAATTTATAACTTGTCCCAGTCAAAAACGCTGCCATACTAAAATGGTAACACGTTTCAGTGCTTTCCCAGGCAAACAGACTTGTTCTACGCATTTTCAACCCTCGGTTCTTCTGCTTTAGCAAGTACGCCACTTCACACAACTCATGTTAGGTCGAGGGGTTTGGGGCTTTTTTGTTGGTGGTTTAGTTTTTAAATCAAATCCCTTCTATTGCTAGGGAAAATGAGGCATAAGGAATCGGAAAACCTCACTTAATAAAACAGTAGCAGCATAAAATACCCCCAACCAACAGCACACACAAGCGCTGACATCCGATGTGCAGCTCGAGGCAACTGCAAACTCCCCTGGGTGTCAGGTTCTTAACCCATACACAGGTTATTTAACATTCTGCCTGGCAAAAGGCAGGCATTACAGCTCATTAGTCTTATTAAAAATATATTTTTATATTAAAGATATGCTAACTTATCAGTAATAAAACTAAATTAGCTGCATTTACTATTTTTCCTCTCCTCTGTTGCTAAGCAACTGAATACGCAAAAAAAAAAAAAAGAAATTCAGCTATTCAAAGACAGTGCCTAAAGTAGCAGCTTAGAAGTTTAAACAAAGGGCCAAAAAGCCAGAAGGCTGTTCCCAGGGCCTTGGGCAACGATGCGAGACCTCAGGCTTCTAACACATGGCACTTCTCAAGGCTCCTGGTGTATTTTCATAGGCAAGGTGAGGAGACACCGACCTGGGGGTTTTCTCTTCACTGGCTGAAAAGCACGGCTGCTTCTGGGCTACCTTCCCAACAGACAAACACACTGGAGGCACGTCACCCAAAAAGGGAAGGACCCCACACTGAAGACAAGTCATTCCAGCTCTGCCAGAGGTTAAGGTTGCTGAAGGGGCTGAGAGACTAGACACAGACCTTGACAATTTTACCTCGGGATGGACACTTTCACTCTTTCCACACCTTTCTCAAATAAAAGATCCATTTGATGATGCTCTGCCCACCTAAACCCTCCTCGAAGCACTGCTGGAGCACACCCGGCAATACCAATCACCTTTCACAGAAGGGCAAAGGTCTGTCTCCAGAACTAAATCCCCTTCTCACGGGGTGAAGCACCGGTGCCAGATTGTCGTTTCACCTCAGAGCAAGCCGCCGACTGCAAACTGGGCTGACTGGCTCGTCCCAAAGCACCACAGCAACTCCCGCAGCCTGCTCAGCTGTTGGCCCAGTATACCAGCAACAGATTCAGCAGGAGCTGGATACGGCACTGGGGACCTTCAATGGAGTGACACGTACTGGCGAAGGAAAGAGCTGAGGGCACGTGGAAGGAGATGTCGTTGCATCCAGAAACGCTCACCTCCACTTTGACGCCACCAGCTTACACCTCCTGAACAAACCGGTGGAAAACAAAGTGCAAAACACTTTCCAGGTTTGCTCTCTTCAACTTATTTTTCATTTACATAAAGATGATTCAGAGATTGACAGCACAGAATAGATTCAAAAAGCCACTGCAGGCTGGCACTTTAAGCTAAGACTATGCATTGTAAGCAAGACACCAGTTATAAAATTTTCTATTTTTGCTTAAGCCATCAGTTTGCACAATGACAGCAATTAACACACAGAACTGCAGAGAGGAATTAATTGTATGCTAGATTTAGTCACAGCGCAAATGTACTTTTTTCCATCCTTTTCAGTCAAGAAACTTGTCAAGTTAAGCTTAACTTCTAAACTGTCAACTGCAAGCAACCCTCTTTCTTCCCCGTAGCACAGGGGAGAGGTCTGCAAGTGTTTGACCTTGTCCAATGGTCTGCAAGTGTTTGACCTTGTCTAGTGCAAGAAGGGAAAACATAATGTGCTTTTCTTCGGTTTTCTTCCTAGTTAAAGCTACAGATCTAAAACAAACCATGAAAAACATTTTCTTTCTAGTATTTGTTCTATGAAATCTATTTCTTAAGTGGTTAAGGAGTTAAACTTAGCCTTAATATGACCGCCATGGTTAGTACCGAATATATTTCGCCATGGGTCAAGCTACATGAACTTGATGGCCAGAAGACTTCTAGAACTCCAGGTTCCATGGGCTTATATGTTTATAGAACTCAACGTGCAAGGATGAGCATCGTCATGGTCAGCAATCTGCAACCCGCAGAAGTGATGGTTGTGTTAGAGAAACCAGCCACTTGTCAGACTCTGGACTGAAGGAAGTTAGGCCTGTTGAGGTCTGTTTCCTACAGATCCAAACTGAAGGCAAAGCAACTGAAACTATCAGCTTCCTGCTCTGATCATGGACTCGAGCAGCTTTAGCAACACAGGAAAGGCGATAAATAAAAGCTTTTACTGCAAATTACATCTTGTTGTACACAATTAACCATGCAGGAATGCATTTTCTTTCCAGATCTTCATGATACACAGTGAAAAATGGCAGAACTGCACACTAAGTATAAAAATGAAATCCTACGTAAGTGCTGATGAAACAGTGACAGATCATCAAGCCCGAACACCGAACAAAGGCCCTGCAGGAAGAAGTGACTGCATCATTGTATACTACCCCATCGTGCTCACGGATGACGTCCAAAATTGCAAATACCCACGAACTGCAGAGAGGTTGGAATGATTTGGAGAAGCGAGTGGAGCATTTCAGAACCCAGCCAAGATATGGCCACCTTCTTTCACCACAAGCTGCCTAGAAATGCATTACTCAAACATACCTAAGCAACTCCAGTCTTCCCTTCAGAGGATTTCCCCACTGCATGGAGCAATCAGTGATGTCATTATGTCAGTTCTACCCTCAGAATACGACAACAGCTCAGAAAATTGCTAGGTTGACACTGCTGACACCCAAAGCTCTTTGTGGTGCCTTTGCTGGGTGGCAGCTGAACATCAGCCACTATTAAAACTTTCCATCTCCGCTGCTTTCAGAGCTCAGCTCAGTTTCAAGTTGCAGGACACAATTTTTCTCACTCTGCCATTCTCTACCGCGCTCGTCTCTAAATGATCTGGAAGTACTTTTAGCTTCAGCCAGGCTGGTTGTGTAATACACCACTCATCATTTTTTCCAAATCTCCCCTGGCTATTTTGAGCATTTAGTAGAAAGTCCTCAATAACTTTTCTGCAGTTAGAGAAAGCAGGCATCAAATATGTTGCTGGCAACAAAAAGGTTATTTCAGTTTTTTAAACACAGACCCAGATTTTACAAAATGCCAACTGGAGAAAGGTAAGAGTCAAGAGAAATTCTTTCCTCTCTAAAATCCTGCTTCAGAGTACTTTCAGATGAGGGATATCTATGGAGATGGAGATATTTAAACAAGTCATTTACAAAACGCACTGAATATTTAACACCAACACAGCTGTTTCTTCATTACGTTAAAAAGCAAACTCCTTTTTGCACTGCAATACTAAAATTAAAAGAAAATTAGCAATTCCCTGTTGAAATTTAGCAGTTTCTCTTCAGACTTTTCTATACTTAGATACCTGATATTTCCCCAAGGCCAAAGCCTGCTCACAGGAGAGAATAAATGTAAAGGATGGTATTTTTTAAAATTTTGAATATTAAAAAATAGCAGCAAAGAAGATGAAGAAGCAACATAGATGGCAATGATGGAAATACTGCAAAGAAGTTCTCAGCTTCATATTTATTGAAGTTGCACAGCTTTCATACACTCACAGGGATGATAACACTCCACGGGATGAAGAGAGTATTTATTTAAAGACAAAATGAAGACCTCTTTTGTGTTTAAGCAAAATATTTTCACACAGGAGGCATACAGAACAATACTAAATGCATATATTCAATCACAGGCAAGCTTCACCTCGTCAGAAGCCCTCGGATTACTACATCTATTTCTATACTTGTTCCTTCTGAGGCTGGAAATGAATAGATGACAGCCTAAAAGGTTCAAAGAATATAGAACAAAAGCAGCTGCAGAAATGTGTTGATTATTAATCATTCCTGCATTTCCATAAGGAGGGAGGAAAAAAGAACCTGATCTTACTGAAATTACTGTCTTTGTGACGAGAAGACATCCTTTCATTTTCCATTTGCACTGAACAAGCTTTGCTGGGCGCACAGAAACCATTTCAAAAGACCTTTTCTGAGGAGGCATCAGGTGCTTGAGCTGCTGTCCCAGCAGAGCCCGCTCCAGCTGCAGCTCCAGCAAAACAAGCGTGAAACCAAACCTGGGCTGGACACGTTTAGGTCAGTGGAAGCAGACGACTGAAGTCAAACCTCACATTGCTAACGGTTCTGCCATGCCACAAGTGGGGAAAATTTAAGGGCATTTGTCTTCCAAGCCCAAAGACCTTGTCACTATCGCACGTGTCACTGCAAAGCAACCCAAGCATTCAGGACTCAATGCTGAACTAATTAGGTGACAAAAGATATTCAGAGGTTTCTGCTGCTGTGAAATCTGTTACCTCCCTTCTGCAGCTCACCTGTTCTAAGGGCTTTCAATGTTTTTCTTTCTAAAGCAGAATAAAGGAGGAAAATCACCCTTGCAAGCAACATTTAAATGGAGAGCCTGCATGATTTATGATCTAAATATATCTCATTTATGCTAAAATAACCACCCTCCATTCATATCTGCAAGACATGAGGGTAACCACCCTCTTGTCATTGTACTCGCTTCTGCATAGTTCTACCAAAGAAAAATCGCTACTTGATTTTTCAAGCTGTGACAACATAGGAAATAAAGTAATTGTTATTAATTGATGCAGCAAACCAAATAAAGGGAGAAGACTAGAACAGTGACTTCAGAAAGTGAAAAATTACAGACCCAAGAGCTGGACATTGAACAGCGATGTCTACTAAAGCAACTCTATTCATTAATCCAACTTTAATTAAAAATGCAATGGCTTTTTGAACACAACAAATGAGCTGATGACTCCACACAACATTGTTAGTAGCTCTACAATAATAAACAGCATTTTAGACATCCTGAAATTTACTGTGGGATAAGGCTGTCCTTCCTTCTGGTGGGAGTGTCCCCACCACGGCAGGGGGGTCAAGTGAGAGGATCTTTAAGGTCCCTTCCAACCCAAACCATTCTACGATTCTACGAAACAGCAAACACTGAGCAAGAGAACTTCGTTCCAAGATGGAAAAGCAAGCACATAGCTCCTCACCTGCAGGGATGTGATCTCAGGAGACTCTGGACACACTGCCATGTCTTGGGGTAAATTAAGAACCAAAGCACAGACAACTCACAGCACCACAGGCAAACATCCTCCTAAGCCCTGAAGACCACAAAGGTAGCAGAGTGCCCCCAAGTCTACCAAAAGACCAACATGAGAAATGCACCTTTAAGCAAACACCTTAGGTACCAAAGAGTTCAGAATACACCAGTGTTTGTTTTATTTCTGTATGTAACCTCTTTGGTCTCCTTCAACAAGAAAACGGCTACTCGAAAAGAGAGAAATATTTAGACAGTGGATATACAGACAGTTCCAAAAGGAAACATTTGCAGGAAAGACCAGATTCGTTTTTCAATCTCTGAGTGAAGATGCTTCATGGAAACACAAAGCCAGAAGGGACAGCAGCACCAGTAAAGAGCAAAAAAAACTGATGCATTTCACTAAAACATATCCCATTTGACATCTAGGGCGTCAGGTTAAAGACTGCGAGAAAACTGGCAGCCTCCTTGTCAGTGAGATGTGGCACCACGATGGGTAACGTGGCCCCGGATGGGTGATACGAAGGGCTACAGGGGATACGAGAAGACAAAAACCACACTTGAGTTCTCAGAGAGGACTGAGAAGAACAAAGACTGAATGCACCAGGTATCCTTGAAAGCATCATGGAAGAGCTATGATTTATGGACACAAAGGATAACTCAGACCAAGAGAAGCTACTTAAAAATAATCTCAAGGACGTTTAGAGAAAATCAAAGCACCAGGATGGCTCCTGGCTAGTAACAAAAGCAAACTAGAAAAAAAACGCTTTGTGTTGAGAAGACAGGAAAAGGGAAGAACAAACCCACTCAAGAGAGGAGTTCACAATTGGTTTCAGTGAGTGTTTTACTGCCTTAGCTCATCCTCGTCTCTGGTCCAGCACAAAGAAATCATGGGCTAGATGCAAACCTTGCCAAGAGGCAAGTCCAAAGGCCAACCTCTTCTCTCTCCCACAAGTACTGAAAATCAAGTTTTATACGCTACAAGAAGCAGCATTTGTGTGCTGTATGAAGGGAGTTCAGCAAACTCATGTGCAGTAGAGTTGCTGAAGCATTTTTAAGTAAACTGTTGTGGCTTTAGCCTTTGCTCCAGCCTCGAGAGCTGTATTCCTAGCTCAGGAAGCCATCCCCATCTCCCTTTTAATAGTTTCCATGATAAACCTCCCTGCAAGGCACTAAAACAAGTCTTAGAACATGAACCCTGGGACATTCTTCCTCAAAATCTTAAGTCTTTTCAGTCCTCAGCAGCAGCATTTTCACCTCATCAGTAAACCCATATTCATCTACTGGCCATATTTCATCTTATTCTGACTGCTCACCCTTTAGATTTCATTTTCACATTTGTTTCTTCATTTGTTCCTGCCTTTCCGGAATAAAGCTCCTGCTCAAAATGGGTCAGGAAGTGGGGGCAGGCAGTGGGGAAATGCTCAGACAGTCCAAGCACAGGAAGAACAAGAAAGATCAAATTTCGAACACCCTCTGAAAGCATCGATGTTGAGCAGTATGGAGAGAACATGGTTGTGCTCCTGGAGCTGACATGACTGAACGGCATTATAAAAGTCGTTTCTATTTAAGAGAGCTTTGCGTGTGTGTTGTAGGAAACGACCCACCACAGCATCACGCAAAAAAAAAAGGCAATTTTTTCAGCTGTTCAATAAAGTAACTTGATTTTCAGCTTTTAAATGCATTTGGCTTAAAGAAAACCCACATTGCCAAAAAAATAAGACCTAGGGAATTTAAGTATTTGGTAATATTATTGAAATCTAGGTTGGAAGAAGAGGAAAAATAATAAAACTGAATTCAGTGCTTGAATTTTTCTTAGGCTAATCAAGCGCTTGGGATCCTGTGCCCACAATGCTTATTTCTTTCTTTCCTTCAGCAGCGAGTGTTGTCTTCCCAGCTTCTGGCCCCACCGCCTTCTGCAGAATCACCAACAGCAGAGACTCACAGCACTGCCAGACCCTCGCGAAGCTCCCTGAGCTCATCCCTCCCTCCCGAAGGCAGTTAACTGTGCCTGCTCCATTCCTCACATATCTCCTGGTGTCATCGATGCCAGCACTCCACTATTTCTGTACCTAACCTATTTATTTTTTTACAATTTAAGCCCATTTCTTCTTTCCCTTTTCACGTGGGCATGCAGAACAGGACTCCTCCCTCTCGCAGCAGTATTTGCAGGCTCCTCTGCCCCTGTCTCACAGCTATCAGGATGCAAGACTAATTGCTCTCGCTCCTGACCATTGCCCTCCTCTGGATTTTCTCTAGCTGGCTCATATCTTTCTAGAAGTATGAGGTGCAATACTAAACAAGATACTTCACTTGAGGCTCTGCCAGGAACTAAAATTGGAAAAAAAATAATTACTATGTCTTTTGGCAATGTTTCTTTTTATATATTCCAAGGCAGCAACTGCACTTTTACTTAACAGCACAGCATCGGTGACTCCTATTCAAACCGTGATTCCCACAATCCCTGGATCCTTTCATGGAATCACAGAATAATTTGGGTTGGAAGGGACCTTTACAGGCCAGCTAGCCCAACCT
>JAVSBS010009489.1:0-12649 GCA_033124195.1 Coracias cyanogaster
TCTGTGCTCGATGGCCCTGGGGCATGGGTGACTCCAGGCCTGCCCAGCTACCGGACGAGGCTTGCCGAAAGTGGAACAGCAACAACAGCCAAACTCTGGTTTAGTCTATGGAAAAATCATGTCACTTTTAGTCATCATAGAAGTGTGGTCTGTATAGAAAATTAGACATTCTTTCCTATGTAATGAAAGGGTTAGTTTAAGAGTTGTTGTATTCTGGTTGTGATGAACAAATACTATATATAATTTTGTGTTATGGTTTGGGGTCAGGTTGTCCAACAGACCTGTAACAGATCCTCTCTGTTAACCCCTTTCCCTCCACAAAGGGGAATTGAAACAGAATAAAGGAGAGATTAATGGATTAGAACACTGAAACAGCTTTAATGAAAATAATAATAATAAAATGGAATATATACATATATATAAAAAACCAATATTGAATCCAATGCCCCTGATAGCAATTACATCACTGTCACTGCTGGTGGAGTTGACACTAAGGAAGTCCCAAACTGGACTCAGCAGCAGACAGGAACTGGATTCAGGAGCTCAATTCTGGAACTGGGTTCAGTAACACATGGATTGGGATCAAAGGAAGCATGGACACATTCCTACTCAGACACCAGCCATTGAAGAAGAGAGCTTTATCTCAGCTTTATGCTGTATATGATTTATATGGGATGGAATACCTCATTAGTCAGTTTAGAGTCACCTGTCCTGTCCAGTCCTCCCCAGAGGTGTGGCCTTTTACTTTCTGCAGCCCTCAATGTAGTACCTCAGTCTACACATCAGTCCTTGTTAGTAACTGTAAACATCAAGCATTATCACTGCTAGAAGCAGACACTGTGAAAATACGCCAACTTTGAAAAGCGCAGTTAGAAGAGACTGAGCTGAAAAATAAAATCACTGAACAGAATTGTTCTGTTCTAGCTCAAACCAGTATATTTTTTCATTAGCTTTCATGTCAATTTTTTTGTGGTTTATATCAGTTACATTGTTAATACAGTAATTCCAGCTGCTTAAAAAACATAATTATTGTGTATTTTATATAATAGTTTACATTATATCACTGTTTGCATAGTGTATAAATATATGCTTCCTAAAAACATATATGTTTTGCACAACTGGAATTATTCAGACTATATAGAAGTGCACAATGGAAGGGTAGTTGGCTGGATTTTGTGCCATGTGAATCACCAAGGCAAAATAAAGCGAGCTGTACTGTAGCACTGCATCAGTCTAATTCTAACAAACAGGCACACATTTTGTGGTTGAATATTCAAATACTGGAAAACTCTTGAAATTATACTTACATACGCAGGTCATTTTATTCAGGAGCTGTCACTACAAGGACTGACATTTCATAGACACTAGAATGAAGAGACCAAGTACTGATCGGTAAAATAAGAGTAAATGAATTGAAATTGATGGACTCCAAAAGGTTCAGTGCTTCTGCCTTAACTCTTTCCGATTCCTTTTGGTTTAGAAAGATCATTGACTTTAATACCCAGTGTAAGTATGGTTGGATTTAAATTTTAATCATTCAATCCATTTCATAGTTTCATGCTGTCATATTCTGTTAGAGTAGAGCTTATGATAAATCTAAACCATTATTTTATTGCTTTTAGAGCTACCCCCAAAGTCAATGGTTACTTGACAGCAGAAGTTACAAGAATGAGGTGTACAAGGTTATCTTTTAAATCAACTAAAAAAAAAGAAATCTTCCCATGAGACACATTTGAAATAAAATGTCAAACACTCAAAGTAGTGTATCCCATTCCCTTACTTGAGTATCAAATTATGACATCAGTAACAGATAGATAGCGTGTCCAAAGAAAGGTAACAAAGCTGGTGAAGGTTCCAGAACACAAGTCTTACAAGGAGTGGCTGAGGGAACTGTTGTCTAGTCTGGAGAAAAGAAGGCTGAGGGGACACCATATCAGTCTCAACAACTACCTGAAAGGAGGTTGTAGGGAGGTGGGGGTAGATCTGTTCTCCCAAGTAACAAGTGATAGGATAAGAGGAAATGGCTCTAAGCTGCATCAGGGGAGATTTAGATTGGATATTAGGAAAAATTTCTTTAATTAAATGGTTGTCAGGTATTAGAAGAGAAGTGATCCAGTCACCAAACCTGGAGGTATTTGAAACACATGTAGATGCGGCACTTAGAGACATGTTTTAGTGGCGAACATGGCTGTGAAATATTCAGATGATCATTGAATTGTAGAATAGCCCAGCTTGGAAAGGAATCTTGAAAAATTATCTGATCTAACTTTTTGTTGGAAAGGGAGGCTAGATGAGATTGCTCAGCACCCTCTCCAGTTGCATCTTGAAAACCTCTGGTGATTGGGACTCTACCATGTTCCTGGGGAGGTTGTTCTGGTGAATGATTGATCTTACTGTAAAAAATTTCTTCCTTATGCTGAGGCGAAACCTCTCCCATTGCAACTTGTACCCATTGCCCATGTGGTTCTTGTGAAGGCAGCGCCTTTGTCTTCTGTGTAGCCACCCTTTACCTATTGGCATGCAGTGATGAGGTCCCCCCTGAGTCTTTTCTTCTCCAGGAAGAAAAGATCTACCACCTTCAGAGTAAGTTCCCCAGTCTTTCATGTTCCCTCATCTTCATGTCCTTCCTTTGGACTCTCTCCATTCCAAATTATATTACTACTGTTAGTTAAACTAACCTTTCTAAAATCTTCTGAAATTAAGAGTAAGGAAGAAAAATCTGTCTGAGAAAAAATAAATGTCTATTTCATTTTAATTAAACTTAAAATGTGATACCTTATAAAGAATTCTAATGAGCTGGGGAAAAGATTTTCTAGTAAAATTGAAAAATTTTCAAAACTAAATTCCTTAAAAAAAAGTTTCTTTCCCCAAATTCACCGATTTCTGGCTAAAAAAAAAGAGTTTACATAAATTCCTTATTAGAACTGATTTATAATTAAAAGACGACTAAAACAGAACTGTAAATTCATATAAATGACTTGGGGGAAAAAAAAAGAAAAATATTACTATCCCTTTTTGCATTGAAAAGAATACATGCATTTAAAGATAAATTGATTGTGGAGTGTCCCATAAGAAGCCTAAGAGAAGCAAGAATTGAAACTGCATTTTAGTCTGTAAAAATGCAGTCGTGAAACTGTATAATTATTAATACAAATGACAAGTTAATTACAACTATACTCCCCTCACTCCAGTCCTCCTTTTGTTTCTCCATTGAGAGGAAAAAAAAGCTAGTAGGGTCTCTTTGGGAATTTCACTCATTTTTATGACTGTTATTTCCTCTATGCCTTTCAAATGCAACTGTCAAACAGCTCAGAGTCTCTTTTGTTGAGAAACTCAAAAGCAGCTTGCATACACTACATAGACAGCGGAAGCAGTGTAGCTGTTGGAATGTGTACTACGCTGCACACTTGTGACTGGAGACTAGACTGAGAAAACAAAGTGTATTCTCTTTCAAATAAACTCAGCTTTGATTTTACAAGTAATTTCATTTTTCTCCTTTCAGATGCAGAAAACAGAATGACACAATGAGAATTAATTACTACACATGGTTTTGCTTTTAGTTGAGTTTTAACAGAGCGCTGTGGATTACTTTGGGAAGAATGACCACAATGTTGGGAAAAAGATATAGCCAGTATTACCATGTGCCTAGAGAACAGAGCACCATGAACAGTAAGAAGTGATAAGAACAAGTACGTATTCTTGTAACTTCCACGGTGACTGACTCCAGTTGTTCTTTCTTTAGTGTATACATTATTCTGTATGTATTATATACTAGATAAGCATGCTTAGCACCAAGGGAAGCACTTGATGACATTGCTATCCCATGCAGAAATGGCTCAATACAATAAATCTCAAAAGACTAAGTGTATTAAATGGTTAGGTTTCTGAAAGTCAGGATTCAATCAGCCCTCACTGCTTTATGGCTTCTGGTTTCTTCTCCTGCATGTTTGCCACCCTTTCAGCGGGATTGTCATCATGGAGGAAAGGTGCAACAGATGTTTCTTGTGTCTGGGTGATGCTGGAGTCTATTATCCAGTTTTCAACTGCAGTAGTTCTTCTTTAAGGTGAGAAGAAAAGATTTGTGTTCTGGAGTGCTTCTGAACCAAATAAGTCGCAAAATGAAATCCTATGGAAGAAGCTGGTGCTTTATAAATTAGTTTTAGGAAGAGCTTGCAAGGAGAAGACGATCAGAACTGGAAGAGGTTGCACTGAAGCAAATGGGGTCAGAAAGTCTACTGTTCAGAGGATGGAGAGAAATATGGACAAAAATATTTTGGGGGATTGTCCGAAATTCAAAGACTCAAATTGTTTGAAGTTAACCTCTACAGAAGACAAAAGTAGTCTATATTAACCTGCCTGAAACATTTGGCTTGAAATCCTGTTTGTTTTCAGTCAAATTTTGACTCACAGTCTTTGTCTCACACTCCAATACAGGATTTTAGCACTCATTATTAATATTTATTCTGTTATGGTCAGTGTTTTAACTACATTGCTAGTGATTTTCATGGTAGTATTAGTTCTATCACATGGGTAAAATGTTGCAGAAAGTGGTTGCTGGAAGGAAACTTTGCTCAGTGAGTTCTCAATATTGTATTTGTTATTGAGTGAATACTTAGTTATCAAAATGAATACTAAATAATACAAAAAATAATGCAAAAAAAAGTGCACAGCAGGGTGGTTGTTGTTGTTATTATTATTATTACTATTGCCATGTCTGTTTATATGTAAGATTAATAGAACTATATGGATTTCCTTCAGGTTTCCTGAGAAAATCAAAAGTTATGTTTCCTATTTTCTATAGATGTACCTTTATTCTAGACTTAGAATATGCTCTGCAAATTATTTTTTATTTGTTTCTGAGATTCTTGTAAAAAGCACACAGAAAATATACTATAAAGAAAAGTGGATTGCCAGCTTTTAAAATCTGTACTTTTTCTGACTGTTTTAAATAGTATTGTGCTGCCTATTCAAACCTTGCAGCAAGATGTAAGAGGAAATCATAACAAGTAAAACACTTTATTTCCATACTATTTTGGATTAATCAGAGCAAAACATTGATATATATTATTACAGTCATAAACATATTGGGACTGGCAAATCATTTATCCATTAGCACACAATGTATAGGAGCTTTAATACAGCAATTAGTGTAGTCATTCTTATATCAATATGATATTGTTTCCTTTTATTAATATAAATTTCCCATTCCAGACAAATAAAATCTACTTTTATAAACCGACTAACTTATGTGGTTTATAACTATAATTCCATAAGCCTAAATAGTTTAAACATATTTTCAATCAAATTTAATTCCTTTGGCAAAATCTCATCCAGTAACTGGGGGCAGAGGTGATGGTTTATGACTTTATTTTTTCATTTAGAATCTAGTTTCTGTTACTTCATTTTAATGTAAAGGCTAAGTTTGTAATATTTCTTATTTATTTCACTATGTCACTGACCAGAAGCTAATATCATTCTGGTTTTGCACTGCTTTTTTAGCATTTAAAAATATTACATAATGTGTATGTAACATCTTATTACATCAGACAACTTAGTTCCATTTACAGATGTTGAGAAATAACTGAAATAAAAATTCCTTTCTGTGAAGATAACTAGTCATAATTTAAAATGTTGCTTTGTATCTTAAAAGGCTGTATGACCCATTTTCTTTTCCCCAGATGTCTTTGAAGTGGTTTGTAGGGTTTTTTTCTTTTAAATTTTAGCATCTCATACCATCTATCAAGTAATAATATAGGTTATCAGCTTGAGATTACATTCTAAAACAAACCTTCAGAGAATTAAAAAAAAAACATTCCCTTCCTCACGTTCCTTAACTTTTCCACTCCATTTTAATTTGCAGAAGAAACCAACATCTCTGAAGAAACAAATCTCTTAAGTACTGACTCACAGCCTGGTAAAAATAATATTGTTCAAAGCTGGAGCCTGACACTTTGAGAGTACTTTAGAGCTCTGAAACCTTTGAATGGCAAATTTCACTGAAATCTTACTGTTCCTGATTTATTTGACTATACAATTTCCCTACAAAAATATTTAACTTGCATTCACCCAGAGGAAGACAGGCAAAATTATCCAAAATTTTGTAAGCTTGTTCTTGAATAAAAAGTAATAGAAAAGGTGGTGTACTTTGTCATGAAACAAAGTGGCTTTTGAACTTTTCTGGCCTGATGCTTGCTGGCAGTCAGTTTGAATTCAGTTAATGCAAGTGTGCCATACAATATAATGAATTATTTTAAAAGGGTATTTCTGCTATTTCATTTGGTTCAACATAGTTTTGGCCATAAAAGATTGTGCTTTCAGAGAGAGAGCGTTGTCATATCGTATCAATACTATGGGAAGTAACAACACATTAGTATTTTATCCCTTCTATTAAAATATGTCAGTTTGAAATTAAGAAAGAATTTTCTTCACTCTTGACTAGTTCATCATCTGAGCTAAATCAGTTCAGTATATTAGCCAGCTATTTAAACCTCTAATATAATGAAGGTCTTTAAGGAATCTGAGAGTCAATGACCAAATGGAAGACAAGAAACTGTACATCTGAAAAGCCCAAAAGGCAAAGCAGGAAAAATAAATGAAAATAAATAAATATGTAACCTAAGGTCCATCAAACATGTAATATTGCCCTTTTTGAGCTAGGTATTTAGGGAAAAAGAATAAGATGTGGGGTTTTCCATAAAAGAATCAAACACTAAGAATAGTCTAAAGGAAAAAGTAATAAACTAGGAGTATACTCTTCAATGCTCTTTTTGAATTACAAATATTTAATAATTTCTGAGAGAGAAGAGATTTTCTCTCTAAAAATATTCTGAAAGAGAATAATAAGGAAATAAAATTTAACCAAAGTTTATAACTAAAGGTCTTTTTTAAAAAAAGAATATGTAAGACAATATTTAGGAATAGAACTGGTAAGTAGAGAAGGGAGAATATGACTTTTTTTTTCCTTTTGAAGACTTCAAAAGGTTTTGTTTCAAAATAAGTCCCTTTGAACCATGGACACTTCCTCTCCTCTTCTTTCTTTATCTCTTGACATAATTTGTATGGGGAAGCAAGGGAGTTGGGAAATTGAAAGAAGAAAGGGCAAAGAGAAGAGGGATTGAACAGCATCTTAGAAATGCTTTAAAGGAATTGTGATTAAGAAGAGGTTTCCATAGTTATGGAAAAAATTAGTGGTGTCTACAGTCTGATCACTGGATTTGTGAAGTGAAATACATCCTTCAGATTTTTTTTTTTTTAAATTGAATAGATCCACATATGTATGATTCTATGAACTCTTCCTCCGTTAACATAATATAGTTATTTTTAAAGTGAAAGTTCTGAATGTTTTAACTGCCACATTCCTTAAGGTCAGATAGTATATACATCCATTCTTGTACAGAATTCATTATCTGTATTAGTCTTTTCTTCTCTGTGAGGCCTCTTGCTTTCAATTACTTTTGTTATGGTCTATTATTCATTAATGTGAATTCACAATTTACTTTTGCATTCATCAAAGATGTTAGGCCAGCTGTTCAACTGTATCCTTCATCCTCTGCCTGACTCTTTTTTTCCACGTGTATGGTAGTTATATTAATACAATGTACCACAAGGGATTTCTGAAGCTTAAAAATGTGATTGGAAGTGCAGCTAAACTCCTAAAAAAGGTACTATAGTTATATATGCTAGGATTTTACTTTGAAGGTGTCAGTCACTTTGAATCAAAATTATTCTTAACCTTTTATACATTTGAAGATTCAGATGGCACTTTTCCCTTTGCTTTTTTTCTTCTTTATGTCCTTTGGGCTCAGTGGAATCAGCTGGTAGAGACCTATGACATCAGCTTTTGTTGTGTGATAAAAACAATGCAAGTGTTGGAGTCATTGATCAAACAGTAATTTTACAATTACAAAATTAATTGTAAATTATGACTCCAACAAAATGTAATTTTACAATTCATCAAATTTTTCCATTTTAAATCTACCTGATACATAATGAAAGCAACTTGGAGAACCTCTAAATTAAGAACTGATCTCAAATCAGCATATTATACTTCTATTTCTTGAAGACACTCCCCTAAACCTGCAGATTTCAGACTACGGTTACTTTGGTTTAGACATTTCATAGCTCGTGTGTGGGCTTCCTTCTTTTTTCTCACAGGAGTAGTCCTGTTAAGAAAATAATTGTAGTCCATTGTCAGGTTCTATAGTCACTGTAGGACCTATTTTTTTTTTAATGATGTAATGAAATTAGTAGGCCTTTATTCAATTAGAGAGCTCTCCATGATGAAATGCCACTACAGAACATACTTAACCCAACCAGGATAATTGCTTACTCCATTCTAGCATTTTCTTCCCTTTTTTTAGGGAGGAAAAGGAGTCATAAAACATCTTCTGTTTTCATTAAAAAGATGCAAGGTACCCAATTTTTTCTTTGCATACACATCTTTACAAGCATAGGGAAATTTAACACAGTATTTTCTTGATGGCACACCTGTTCATTTCAAAAATGTTCTATGAATTGCAACAACATGAACTGACACAGTACCATGCTGATCATTTAATTTGGTGAAATAATACAGCTCTGTCTGTATGCAATCTGTTCATTTTACTTTTCTTGTTATACTGGGAGGTAGAAGAGATTTCTGAATGAAGATATATGATGCTCTTGCTCCTCATGTATTGTCTTTATCCATTTTCACAGCATCATAAAACAAGACAATGTCAGTGACAATATCTTTAAAATACTTAGATGGTTAAAAAACATTACAGCTTGTCAATTTAAAAATTTATGTCACTCACTATTTTTTCATGGCCCTATTATTTTGAAAAAAAATTAAAATTTGGGGGTTTCCTCAGTTCTTTTTTTTTTTTTGTTTTCTGAACAAGAAGAAATTAATAGCAACGCAAAGCGCTTCTGAAAATGTGTGAGATATAACCCTCATACCTATACCCTTATATCTGTCTCACCCTCTTACATATACACAGCTGCTGCCTCTGCATTTTTATAAGAATGGCAGAAAATAAGCCTAGCCAATACAGATAGAAAACTTATGGGGAAAAAATACAAACTGCTATCTAGTTTTTTTTGCAAGTACTGGGAAAATTACATGCTTTTAGTGAGCTACTTGAAATAATGACTGCTCATAGTTCAAAACATTTTTTACTAGATGAAACACCTACTGTAGCAGACATCAGTTTTACCAGAACAGTTTATAAAAAGATGGATCAAATGTGCTGTGATTTAGGGTAGGAAGAGCAAGTACTGGTATATGTACATATTACAGTTTCAACATTACTATTACTACACTGGCATATAGAGTTGACTACCCAGTGAAAGGAGAAAATGCAACAGCAAAATGGGTGAGGCAAGTGAGGTGGGTGAAATAGATGTAAAGAGACAGTAGCAGAGCCCAGGCCTTGGTGACTAGAAGTCCAGGATTGGGCCCAATAATTAAACTTTTTCAAAACTGAGTTGGCCTAAAACCAAATTAACAATAAACTTCTGTTTAAACAGGGATTGTTAAGTGTTAGTCCATGGAAGACTGCACCAAATATAACTGGTTTATATCTTAACATTACAAATAAGTGAATGTGACTTTTTTGTTTGTGGCAATTTCAGCCAGCAGAGAGCAAAGCAGCGGCAGCAGCAACAGTAAGTTCTGTAGCCGATTGCTAGATTAAGCAGGGGCTCCTCAGAACCAGGGTAACCCAAGAAAGAGCACTGAGACCCGGCAGGAGCCAGCAGCATTCATGTGGGTGAGGTTGAGAGGGTGATGTGGCTGGGGGTGTTGCCGGAGCATCCGCAGGCGATTTAAATGTGTTGAAACCAGAAGTGATAGTCAGCGGAGAGCGAAGCAGTCAACTCACTGTCAGTGGGAGCAGGGCGCACAAAGAGCTCAGCCATGGTCTTCACCCGGTGGAAGGCAGTAATCCCTACCCTTGCCAGAATGGGTGTGGGAAAACAGACAGAACTCTCATGGAAATATGCAGCCGTCCAGACCACAGGCTGCAAGGAATGTCTGAATCTTGCACTAGCAGCAAGTGGCGGCCATGAGCCTGATACATCTTCTGGGAACAGGTAGACAATCACAGAACAGGAGATAGATTGGTGAAGCCAGGCTCTGCCCTCCTTAAAACAGAAATGGGAGCACCCAGAATCAAGGGGCCTCTGTATCCTGTGCCTGTCAGGCTAATAGCAGAAGCCTCAAAGTGGGAAGAGGGTCTTTGCCCAAGAGATTGTGAGGCTGATTGACAGGGTTTTAAACAAGATGTGAAGGGGAAGGGGGGTAATAATATCAGGATTGTCAGTGAAAAGCAGCAGGTTGACACACCAGGGTTGGAGGGAGGGGGTGACAGTAAGGGCCTTCCACCCTGAGGCATGCTGTGGACACTGCAATACAGGCAAAGACTAACAGAGATGAGTCAGGGGCTCCTGAGGAAATAGGAACCAACAGGGTAGCAGCCATGAAACACCTTGTGGGAATAAAGGGGTGTCCCTCTAAGAAAGTGACATGGCTGGTAACACAGCTGAAAAGCCTCTATACCAAGGATGCAGCATGGGCAATAAACAGGAGGAAGTGGAAGCTATCATGTTACAGGAGGGCTATGACACAGTGGCCATTACTGAAACTTGGTTGGTTGAATCATATGACTGGAGTGTGGCTATCAATGGCTCCAAGCTGTTCAGAAGGGACAGGAGTCGAAGGAGGGGTGAAGATGTTACCCTCTATGTTAAGAAATGGATAGACTGAAGAGTTGTCCCTAAAGAACAGCGATGAGAATGTCTAAAGCTTATGGGTAAGAGTTAGGGATCAAGACAACAAAGGGAGCCTTGTGGTTGGTGTCTACTACAGGCCACTCGATGGAAGGTAGCTTACTGATGAAGCTTTCTTACTCCAGCTCCAGGAGACAGCGCATTGGCAGGCTCTCATCTTACTGGAGGATTTCAACCACCCTGACATCTGTTGGAAAAGTAGCATGGCAAGCTATAGACAATAAAAAAACCTCCTGGCCTAGATGACAACTTCTTAAAGCAAGAAATAGACAGCCTTACCAGAGGGGGTATGAGGCAGATGAAAAACAAGGTCAAGACCCTAAACTTTAGGAAAGCAAACCTCCAGATCTTCAAGAAGTTAGTCAATAGGACTCCCTGAGAAACAGTCCTCAGGGACAAGTGAGCAGAGCATAGTTGGCAGATATTTAAGGATGCTTTCCACAGAGCACAAGAGCACTCAATCCCCAAGTGGGAGAAATCAGGCAAGGAAGGAAAGAGACCAGCATGGCTAAGTCGAGACCTGCTGGTCAAACTGAAAGGCAAGATGGAACTGCACAGGCAGTGGAAGTAGGGACAGGTGTCCTGGGAAGAGTACAGGCAAGTTGTCTGGTTGTGTATGGAAAAGGTCAGGAAGGCCAAGGTTCAGCTGGAACTGAACTTGGCAAGGGATAAAAATTAAAACAAGAAGGGCTTCTACAGTTACATAAACCAGAAAAAGAAAGGTCAAAGAAAGTGTACCCCCACTGATGAGCACCAATAGTGAGCTAATAACAACAGATGAGGAGAAGGCTGAGGTCCTCAACAACTTTTCTGCCTCCGTTTTCACTGACAACTTCTCTCCTCACAGCTCTCAAGTTGATGGCCCACAGGACAGGGACCAGGGAGACAAAGTCCCTCCCACCATAAGTAAGGACAAGGTTCATGACTGAGGAACCTCAACACACACAAGTCCATGGGACCTGATGAGATGCATCCCAGAGTCCTGAGGGAATTGGCTGATGCAGTTGCCAGGCCACTCTCTATAATATTTGAAAAGTCCTGGCAGTCAGGTGAAGTCCCTAGTGACTGAAAGAAAGGAAACATCACACCCATTTTTAAAAAGGGTAGAAAGGAAGACTGCGGGAACTACCGACCTGTCAGCCTCACCTCTGTGCCTGGGAAGATCATGGAACGGATCCTCTTATAAGCTCTGATAAGGCATATGGAGGACAGGGAGGTGATTCAAGAGAGTCAGCATGGCTTTACTAGGGGCAAGTCCTGCCTGGCCAACCTGGTGGCTTTCTACAATTAAGTGACTGCATCAGTGGACAAGGGAAGAGCTATGGATGTCATCTATCTGGACATCTGCAAGGCCTTTGACACGGTCCCCCACAACATCCTTCTCTCTAAGTTGGAGAAATACAGGGTAAATGGGTGGACTGTTCAGTGGATAAGAAATTGGCTGGATGGTCGCATCCAGAGAGTAGAGGTCAATGGCTCGATGTCCAGATGGAAAAAGGTGACAAGTGGTTTCCCTCAGGGGGTCCGTACTGGGACCAGTGTTGTTTAATGATATTGACAGTGGCATTGAGTGCACCCTCAGCAAGTTTGCAGATGACACCAAGCTGGATGGTGAAGTTGATATGCCAGAGGGATGGGATGCCATCCAGAGGGACCTGGACAGACTGGAGAGATAGGCCCAGGTGAACCTCATGAGGTTCAACAAGGCTAAGTGCAAGGTCGTGCACCTGGGTTGGGACAATCCTCGCTATCAATACAGGCTGGGGGATGACATGATAGAGAGCAGCACTGCAGAAAAGGGCTTGGGGGTGAAGGGGGGACGTGTACCTTTAGGCCGGGACATGAAGCCCTAGGCTGTTTAAAATGTAACTGAATCCAA
>JAVSBS010009490.1:0-56884 GCA_033124195.1 Coracias cyanogaster
CTATTGGTTACATTGTGCATATCATCTACCTAGCAACAATTTCTAATTGGTAGCTCATATTCTTCAAGCTCTTGCACTTGCAACTTAGCTCAGCCCCTGTGTTTACAGTCAAGCGCCTGGGAATCCTTTGCGATTAGGCTTCTTCCCCTTCTACGGACCAATCCTTCAAGCTCAGGCCTTATCTGCAAAGGCTCAACTTCAAAGGCACAGCTGCAAAGGGCTGGATCCCTCATGCTTCACTAGAAATTCCTCACTGATTTGTGTTGTAAATAAGCACGTCTATTTCTCTTAACTCTTTGGATTCATTTACATAGTGAAATAGGTGGATGTGATGCCAATTGATAAGTTATGGAAGCTGGTTAACCTACCAGGTGAATACCAGCCTGAAATGTCTGAAGTAGATTATCTAGGTGACACTGGTGGCTGTATCAGGAGTTGTCAGCCTTCTGGGAAGGACGGGTTAGAGGCCAGGTAGTCAGTGCACAACTGATCAGACTGATGCATGAGCCTTCTCTTCTCCAGCCTGAACAACCCCAGTTGTCTCAGCTTCTCAGCATACGACCGGTGCTCCTGTCCCTCAGTCATCTTCGTGGCCATTTCCAGGACTCAATTCAGTCTGGTATGTGCTGGAGAGCTTAGAGCTGGACCCAGCACTCCAGAGTGGCCACTTTCCTTCTAATGCAGCCAGGGTGCTTTTGGCCACCTCTGTTGCAAGGGCTCGTGTTCATCTTGTGTCCACCAGCAGCCCCAGGGCTCTTTCTGCAAAGCTGGTCAGGCTCCAGCCAGTACTGGGGCCTGGTGTCATTCTTCCCAAGGTGCAGGGCTTTGCCTTTGATGAACTTCATCGCGTTGGCCCCTTTCCCCAAGCGTATCGAGGTCCCTCTGAATCTATTCACAGCATAGCAACCTGTTCTCTGACTTTTTTTGTTGGTAGTTTTTTGTTCTGTTTTTCTTCTGTAGCCAAACTCTTCAGTTCTTACGTGCCTTTTGCAGCGTGGCGAAACTTGCTTTCTTTACCTCCACAATACTATTGCGTGGATTGTGTCTGTAAGTCATCGAAGTCGTAAGGCTCTTCAAATAACTCTGGCTTTATAGTCAAGGGTCTTTAAGAAAGCTTAGAGGAACAACTTCTTTACCAAGGAAGCTAAAATTTAGAGATTCTTGAATACGGTAGGGATCTCTGGACAGCAAAGAGGAGTTTCAACACGCAGTGCTCACCAACGTTGCACAGTGTGTATTATCATATTCTTTTCTGAAGTGTTTATAACATAAAAGCTAATAACTAAAGCTGACTTAAACTGTACTACTGACTGAAAATATTGCCACTTGTGTTTTTTCAGACGCTCCTACTGCAAAAGCTGCTGTTGAAAAGAAACAGGGGTTTTTTTGTAAGACGAGAATGGGTAAGTTCATCATCTTAGAGGGGTTTTGTTTGTTTCCTATAATGTGAAATGTTGTCTCTCCTACATTGGTGGAGGAGGTGGATTGTAAGACTTTAAATGTTGATCTTGTCGCTGTTTTTCTTGTAGCATTAAAAGTTAATAGAACTACCTACAAATGTTTTTAGGAGGATTTGCTCAAGTGACTGTTCATTTGTCAAAGGCTTGTTCAGAGTACCTCTATCTAACAGTAAATTTCACTTGGTTACTATGTATACTGCTGAAAATGGACAGGCTAAAATAAGATGCCTTTAGGCTTTGATAGCACTAAACTTTTAGATGGCAGACAAGAAAATTTCAGTGTGTCCTGTTTTAAACGTTTCTGTGTTAACTAAGGTCAGCCTGTTGAATCCTGGCTGAGAGATCACACTAAGGACTGATTTCTGATAAATTCCACTGTGCGATCTGACTAAATGTCTGAAATGTATCTGCCTCTACAAATGACTGGTTAATGAAATACGATTGGACAGATTCTGGTTTTATCTATTTTTTATGAATGTGTTTTAGTATGTTTGGCACTGGCAGTACTTTATTAAAATTGGCAATAACTCCATCGTAATTCAATTTGAACTTCAAATTCACAAACAGTTTAATTGACGGGGGAGTGTTCTGTTTGCTATAACACTAGACACAACGCAAGGTACTCACTTTAATACAATGAATATAATTTCGATTCTTTGTTTTGTCAGAAGGAGAAGCAACACCGATAATCAAATGTCAAGTTTGTAGCCTAGATCTGGTTTGTCTTCCATGCTGCTGCGTATGAAGTGCTGCCAGTGTATTACTTTTCTAGAAGTGTACAGATCTCTCCTGTTATATTTTTTTCCAAGCTAGAAGAACTTGCAGGACTTTCATTTTTAACCTTCTGTCAAGATTGACTGTTCTGAAAACAAACTTTTTATGTGCAGTGTCAAATTGAAGTATTTTTAAACGGAATTCTAGCAATACTTGCTGTCTTAGTCCCTTAGAAAATACACTATTTATTTGAAAGATGGCATTAACATTCGAGTTAATAGGAATTGTGTATTTAGTGGGGTGCGGTTTTTTTTACACTCAGTTTTTTCAAAAAATACTTTAATACTACTGCAGTCTTCATTACTTAGGAGTGTACTGGAGCGTATAAAGAGCAAGTACAGAGCCAGGCTCCTTAGTGCGATGGTATCCTCCAGTGCTGAGCAATACAGGGACACCAAGTAGTTAGTGGTTCCCACCCCAGGGAGCCCGCTGCCTACATAGAGCAGTGCGTGGTGGCCACAGGAAGGGTTTTACAACTTGTAAAGATAGCACTGCTAGGAGAGAATAAATGACCAAAGAGAAAGGGAAGGGGGATAAGGGTTTCTAGAGAAACAAAGTAGAGAGAGGTATACAGTGAGACAGAAGGGAAACAGAAAAAACACAGTCAAAACTGGTCTCAGGAGAATTTCAACATTTTCTTGGCTTTTGCACTTTCCCTGTCTTCCACCGAAGGTCACAACACGGGGGAGCGCTAACGTGGGGTAGTTCTGGGTCTGGCTGGCCAGTGGAGGAGGATGAATCTTATTTAATGTCATTTCTTCAGTACAGGAATACCGACTGCTTTTATTCCTACCTTCAAAAAGCTCTTTTTCCCTTGTAGTCTGTATTTTTAAATATTAGCTATGTATTTAGGTAACTTCTGGCAGGTTACTAGTATGATAAACATGGCAGCAACCTTAGGGAAGGAAGCGGTAGCACCTTCAATTCACTTGAGAGTGTCTGGAGGGAAATCTCATGCCTATGAATATTTCAGAAATCAAGTCAAAATTTGGTGATGGGTAAATGAGAAAGGAGAGATGTTAATAAAAGTTCCTACTTTTGCAAAAATTCTGGCTTCAAAGCAGATTGCTGAGCAGTTCTGAGAAGTTGTTCTCAAATATGCAAAAGACTTCTTTCTGGTTGTTTTGGGTTCTTCGGTCTCCAAACGTAGAAAATACTGCAGCTTGTATTCTTAGTGATGTGAATCAGTCACCGTGTTCTGAAACGGTTGATCTGTTTTCCATTATAGATGGAGAAGAGAAAACATACGGTGGGTGTGAGGGCCCGGATGCTATGTACGTGAAGTTGATATCCTCCGATGGCCACGAGTTCATTGTAAAAAGAGAGCATGCATTAACATCAGGAACAATCAAAGCTATGTTGAGTGGACCAGGTAGGTACAAAAGATGTCGCGCCATCACATCCTCTGTTTTCACTTTTGGACGGTGAATTTCTATCATGCAGTGAGCGAAAGCTGGAACAAATGATCAATGTCCAGATCCTGCCTAGTTGCTGTTGCCAGGGGAACAGTCCATCTCTGTGGAGTATTGTGCTACCAGTTAGCGATCTTACGGCATCACTACTACTGGTATCAGAACTTGAGGGGGTTACGTGAAATGTGTAGCTGTCAAGTTCAAACCAAGAGCGGAGTAGTTCTTCCTTGCCGCCTCTGTGAAGGAACTACTAGTATTCTATACGGAGTCTGGCTGGTAAGGAGCTGGTTTTGTTCCAAGCAGATTATGAGTTCTTTGTTTTCGATCTGTGACCAAAACAATGCCCATAACATACAATGTTTTAGCTGTTGGTGAGTATTTGTCGTGCAGTGTCCAGGCCTTCCTGTTTCTCACTCTTCCTACGACACGGTGAATAGACAGGGAGGCGTGCTAGAGACTGGGAGGGAACACAACCAGGCAGCTGACCCGAACTAGCCAAAGAGATACCGCACGCCATGTAACACCAGGCTCGGCATAAAAAGGGAGAAGAAGGGCGTTAGGGAGGTTAGCCATCTTTTGCTTGGAAACTTAGCTACCCGCCGGGGTTTAGGCCACAACATGTTCACAAGATCCTATGGCAAGAAGTTACTGAGCTTAATGACCGAAGTTAGCTTCGGTTTGAGAGGAGGGCGGATAAACTTAAAGGGAAGGACCTCATGTGTTACTGGATGTGTGAGAGTACCTCTGGTCTAAGAGGTGTCTGCACCAATTCTCGAAGACCGAAAGGGTGCTGGAGATAACAGGGAGGAGTTAACGTGTGCTTTCCCTCTTCTGTACCCGCATCCTGTACATTTATTACCACTGGCCACTTGAGCGGTGGGCATGGGCTACATGGAGCTCTAGTCAGAATATGGTCATTCCTATATTCTCTTACAGATTCTGGTGAGGGGAATTACTGGGGAGATCTATTCGCTTAATATATTTTTATTTCCTTAGTAATAATGGGGCAAACCGAGCAATTCAAATTCTCAGCTGAATGTTCTGCTAAATGTCATTGTAATAGTTGCATTTGACAATACGTAGCCAGTCTGTTGTGTCTCATCCCCGCCATGTCAGCCGCAAGACCTGCTCTGAATTTGTTCCACCTATAAAGGAATAAAAGGTCAAGTAGCCTGCTCAGAAGGCTAGAAAACTGACTCTGGAAAGGAGTCAGCATTCAGGAATATTTTATATAAAAACTAGCAAGGGTTCACAAGGGAAAGTGCCCTTGCTGTCCATTTCCATAGGCCGTGATTCCACCGAGCGGGAAGCGTTCTGTATTTCAGTACCGTGAGATTGCCAACATGCTGACATTTCCTGCTTTCTGCTGTTCTGTACTAGAATTCAAGTCAGTCATCAGCTTCAGTGCATGCGGATATTTCTACACAAACGTGTGCAGCACTAGTAAACAGCTCTGCTCTGCTGTTAGACCGGGGTTCCTGTAGAAATGGCGGGAAGCAAACATTGCTGTGTCTCCAGTAAACACGAGTACATTTTAGTGCTTCTCCTGTTGTCTTTCAGCTTAATGATTTGAAAGTCTGGAGAGATGAGAGAAACAGGGACACAGATAAGAGAAAGGCTGTGGAACCGACCACAGGATGACTTCCTGTGATCCAAGTTTCATGCTTATAGGTTAATGTAGGAAGCTAATTTCAAGTGTACTTGTGTTTTGAGATATCAGCTTTGGGTAAATTCCTCAATATCTAACAGGGGTAAACTCACACTGCGTGTAACCTTTCTTCCCTACAGCTGGGGTTTCCCGGGACCTCCTGCCTGCCTGGTTTCCCAGTTTGTCAGGTTACTGCATCTTTGAGGTTTCAGCCCTCTGTCAAAACTGCCTGAAACTCAGAAATTCAAAGCTAGTGCAGTCACAGAGAGGACTATGATAAGTGTGTATATGCAGATACAGAACATCTATAGACTTTTTTTTCCTTGGATAGGACAGCTAGAAATTGGGATTGATACTTTTTTAGTTTCTTTTTTTAAATGTTGTTACTGTGACCTTTCGAGCTGAGCACACGACAGTTTTAGAGCACCTATCAAGCAAGCATCAGAATTAAACTTGAATTTCTGGCGCAGTTGTTCAGATCCTTGTTAATAGGCTGCAGCCAAAATAATCATTTTGTAATGCAGGGGATTTTAATGTTCTCGAGGGCTGTGCATGTGGCACATCCTGCCTTACACTGAAAAACTAATACCCAGGAACGTGGTACTTAGACAAGTCTATGTAGAACGTGTTGTGTTAGTATGGTAAAGTGTTTCCTTTTGCAGTGAATCGAGATTCTGACTTGCGGCGTTTTGTTTTTCTACAGGACAGTTTGCAGAAAATGAAACAAACGAGGTGAATTTTAGAGAGATCCCATCCCACGTCCTATCCAAAGTATGCATGTATTTCACCTACAAGGTCCGCTATACTAACAGCTCTACGGAGATTCCTGAATTCCCCATCGCACCTGAAATTGCACTGGAACTTCTGATGGCTGCAAACTTCTTAGATTGTTAAATAAAATAAATTATAATAAAAACATGTAAAACTTTTTTTCGGTATTTAATCCATGTAGTTCAGTTAGTGACTTTTTTCAGATAGCATGTTGTGCGTGTGCTGTTGAGAACTGTAAAGTTCCCTGCAGAGGCAATTGCCGTCAGTCCTTTTGCATATAGCAGTCATGCAGGTGAAGTTTGTTTTGCTGCTTACAGAAATAAGGACCTTTTCACAAACTGAGACAAATAAACAAATATGCCAATTAGTAGATGGCTATGCCTTATCCTTTAGGTGTGGTAGAACTTTTTTTTTAAATAAAATGACCGTAGCAAATCCTGGAGTTTAGTCTAACGCTCTCTAAAGGGTAATAATAGTTTAGTAAGAGTAGCTGTTGAAAGTTTCTAACTTTCTCGTCTTGTTACAGTTTCTAAACATCTGAAGTCAAGCTCCTTTGTAAGATAGCCGTCCTTTAGCATAGTTACACGAGATTAGAAATGCCCTCCCCAAGGTTTGCGTACTGACTGCAATATTCCGTTTAGGTTGAAGGTGGAATATTTAGAATACTTAAGGCTCTTTATTTAAATCACAGTATAGACATGTGTAAAGACATACTTGATATATTTTTCTTTTATAATCTATATTTTCCCCGTTAGTAAGTACAAATATACAAGTCACTTGTCTGTACAGTAAGCCTGTGATCCTGCTGACAGTGGCTTTTCAGGGGGAAAATAACTCTTACAAGCTGTGTATATTCTGTATAACATATAATGGACTGTCACTTGACCTGATACGTATTTTATAGGGTTTCAGTTATGCTTTATTTCCATTGCTGTGATGAGCTATGTAAAGTCTGTATTTAATCTTTAGCGTAGCAGTCATTTACATTTTGTAACATAGCAACTGAAAAGATGGCAGTTATCCTTATCTTTTACCTCTTCCTTGGTCTCTCCCTTGTATCCACAGGAACAGACCCTGCAACGTGGAGGTCTTTTAAATTTGAAGGAAAGGGCATTAAGCAGATGTTTAAGGAGCTGTTTTATAAATTTCATAGGTATTTCCAATGTTTTTACAAGTATTTTAGGGGAAAAGGATTCGCAAGCCACTGACATAAGCCGAGAGTGGAACACATTGGTCGTTCTCTCTGGTAGTTGCCCGTATTGTCACTTCTTTGTTCAAAACAAGTTTCCATAAAGGGAAGGGGAAAAAAAAAACCCCAACAACCAAAACCTTGAGACAAGAAGTTGCTTTTTCAGCTGCAGCCTGAAGAACCTTTCTGCCAAAATCATCTGTACAGGAGAATGAATCCAATGCATCATAAAGAATCACGCAAAACAATGTAGTTAGTGTTTCCCTCAGCTTCCTTTCGATCCAGAAGTGCTTGTGATCTTTCCTGGAAAAATCCCATTGGCAGATTGTGGCACCTCTTTATTGACGTATTAACTCCTGGTGAATTTAGAGGGCTGAAAACTCTCTTCTAAATCCGTTTGCCAACAAATACAGCTTTGAAGTTTTCTGTTTGAAAACGAGTAACTTACCTAGACTATGCGGTCTGCCGACGGAGGAGGTCGGCTCTGACACACGAGATTTTACTGTGGGCTTGAACAACACCTGACGGACAAGCCGACGTTAGTCAATGTGCTGATGAGATGAGATTTAATTCACGTCACATACTTGGGCACAACTTCCCGTGTTGACTGCGGGGATGGTTATGACCAGACTGGTTTTTGCACGATAAAGCTGAAGTGCAGAGCAAGGCAGTTGTCTAAAATCCGATGTTTGGGCACTCTGGTCAGTGCTGGTAGGAACTCATTTCAAGAGCACTAAAAAGATAAACACAAGCCAGAGATACCCTGTTACGCTGCTTCTGTTAGAGCCACTTAGGAATAGCCTAAAAAGTCAAGGAATACTGAAATGGATAGTTTAGTCCCAACTACATTTCAGTCTGAGCGAGTCTTAGGTTCTTTGGCCGTTAATAGTCGTGAGGTTAATGACTTGAAGTTACAAATAATTTAGTTGAAAGTTGAAGTTAAAAGGATGTAATTTTTTTTCTTAAAGTTGTTCTTTTTTTCTTATTTCCCCCCCCCGCTTTGGAAGCATTCCAAAACAATCTCCTGTTAGCATACATGGCATTTTATGATTCCGTATTTCAGCAGTAAGGTAAAATAGCTGGTTGAGTTTTGAGTAAGAATTGTGTTGCTTTTCCTTCACCTTAATGTCTCATACAGTAGCTTTGAACACTCAGGAAACGCAGTAGTGTCCAAGAGCACGCTACCTGCAAAACCACCTGCTGTTAAACCGAACCAGATTTCTAAGGGGGAGGGGGGCAGAGGGAATTAGCGCAATTGCCATAACAGTGACATGGGTGTGCTATTATCAGACAATTGGAAACTTAACCACGCTTAACCCCGAGTTCTAAATAAATTTCAAAATTGAAAATTTGTAAACCTGTGTTTCTGTGGATTTTTGACTTCTCAGAGCAAGCATTCATGTGTAGAATCGTAATTCTCCTGGTGCTGTGGTGAGCAAATTGCAAATATCATTGGTATTTGGGTAATAGGTTATAATAATGCATGAAACTGGGTGTGTAAAATTAAATTTTCACCGTTCTGAAGAGTTTTACAGACTTAAAACGTGGAGATATCCTTGTGCTCTTCTGAATTACAAATATGTGCAATTGTCAGAAGCAACAAAGTACTAAAACAGGACGGTACCCCTAAACAGCCTTGAAGAAGATAATTTTGAAGACTTGAGGTGTCCCATAATACTCCATTTGACTTGATAAGCTAGTCCTGTATTTGATGGTTCAAATTTTAACCCGAACCACTGATCGAGCCATAAAAACTTCCGGATTCTTTACTAAGATGCAAACAATGAGACAATTCCTACGGAGTTACACGTTTTCATCATTTGACTATGTATAAGCTGCTGAAGAAATCTCTGATGGTCTTCACGGTGAGACAGTCTGTGCATCTGAAAGGATCAAAATTGTTCCAAACGACATTAAATTCCTTCCTGGTTTTGAAGTTGAATACAGGAGGAGGACTCGCCGTGCCATTCCAGTCAACAGCGGTCTTCAACACCGCGGCTCAAAGGCGTTTCTGAATTCACAGTAGTAAGCGTGGAAAATCGGGCGCTTCTTTTTGATTTATTGCTGGCCTAAGTCGCAGCGGTGGCTCCTTGGCTTTTTCACCCTTTCTTGGTTTCGCTCTTCCCATTGAAAGGGGTTCCCTAACACCGGCCTATCTCTGCTGGCTTACGCGATGGATAAAGTGGACAAGGAAATCGACGGGGCAGGAAAATGAACTTTTCAATCCGAGTTTCGTGTCCCTAATTTTGTCAAGTCTCCGGTGCTGCAGTATAATTTAAGAGAGTAACAGCTACTGCTGGGTCAACAAAAGCACAGCATTGGTGTGCGGGTACTAAGGAGAAATAGCACTTTTCGTAGCTGAAAACTCAAGGTGGAGGCTATGACGTAAATTTAATTTCAACAACTGAGTAAGAGAAAAATAGCAGGAACTCGTTATTTTCAGACTGAGTGGATTTGGAAATGACGTTGTTTTTTAAAGACTGACCAAAGCTCTGCAATTAGCAAAAAAAAAAGGCCTTAATTCATTTTCCCATGGATAAAGTTCAACTTTAAAGGATTTTTTGACAAATGATAAACTGGATTGGAGTTGGATTTCTGTTTAAATATAGTCAGGTGGCAATTTTATGGGAAGATACCAACGCTGTAAGCTCTGTGTTCTGCGTGACGGTTGGAAGAGGCAGCAAAGCACGGAGTAGATCTTGCGATGAGTATCAGTCACCTGTGACCCTTATTGGAGTGTTGTCACCAGGGCAGCACGGAGAAAAGAACGGTCAGTTTTTATCAGTTCAAGTCTTAATACGTGTTATGTATCATGAAATGAAGTATATTCCATCTAAACGGTAGGTTGTGGTGCAATCTCTCTTCTATGGGAGAAAGGTCATTGAGGTTAAAACAAAAGGAACCCCCCATATTTCTCTCTGTCATGGCCATGGTAGTGTTTTACGTTCGCAGAATACGCGATTTGCCTCCCACACTACACGGGAGGAGAAGCAGAGATGCAAGATCATGATTGTTCTTTGATACATGGAGGACTCTGACGTTTTATCCTATTGAACTGATGTACTCAGTTTTCAAGACCTTAATCATGTAATGTTTTGTAGCCTCACTTGTTGAGGGTAACATTGGAAAATTAAATTAAAATTGCCCCTGAAATAAAGACTGCGTTTGAGATGGATGGAAGTAATAACTTGAGAGTTTTTAGATACATTAAAATCTTACTGTATGGTGCCAAAGTTACTGGTTTTCGGGATAGTTTTGTTGAGATGGATTTTGGGGGGAATACAGGCATAGATTAATGATGCTCCTTATTTATTTGTTGCCAATTTCTTTCCTCAACCAGAATTACTTTTAAGTTAAAAGCAACTACTGTTAATTCCTTTAAAGTTAATTCAAATTTAAAACTCCCTTTTCAGATGAGAATTCATAGCTAAGGCTTTTCTTCCTATTAAAAAAAATTACTACTGGTATCCTATTTGTGCTTAACAACAGAAAACCTTTCTCGCAAAAACCACTCCCACATGCAACCATTAAGTGACATATAATTCACGCCTTAGGTTGCTATAAATTCGTGTTCCTCTGGCTAGTAAAACAATGCGATACTTGTTATGCAGGTTAATTCGCTCTTACATAAATGGTTCTGAGTTTCGGTTGAGTATCGCCAAGCCTGAAAAATCTCTAGAATCTAAATGCATTTGGCACAAAGGATTTGATTCTTTTTTTGCACAGGGAAAAACTTCCTGTTTTAGTATGGGAATGTAAATTGACGTACAACATTTTCCAGAAAAGTGACACTCCATTTGAGGCAGAATTACTTGTAGCAAACCGCTTGGAAGATGTACATAAGTTATCAATATTACACTAACATTTAAGCTACTTTCCCATTTGTCACAGAGCACTGAAATAATGACAAATATTTGACCTGAAGGAAACAACTGCAACTTACCAAGAGAACTCTGAAAATATTGAGCTGAAATAGTCAAGTAATTGCTCATCCATTGTGTTTTCATAACGTAGCTCTGTTTCATGGTAGTCCTATCCTCTATGAAGTTGTCTTTTCCGAGGGACTTTCAAAAAACAAATGCAAACCAACAGGCTGGGCCAGGGTCATCCTGCCAACCGAAGTTGTGCCAGCTCTGTGAGCAGCGGGCAGGGGCTGGTGATGGCAGGATGCCGTCTGCTGTGCCCACTGGCGGATTTACTTCTCATCCCTCAGGAGCTGTGATAGCTTATTGCAGAGCTAAGCTACCTGAGAAGCCTCTTCTCCGGCAATTTTATCTTGCGTCTAGACGAGCAAGACCAAACAGCTACCTAATTTTGAAAATTCCTTATCAGGATCTTCTAAATTTGTTACAAAGCCAGAGTCATTTCTGTGTATTCCTAATAACACAATCAATTAGATACTGATATAGCTCATGGGCTTACCTGAGAAGCCTTCAGTTCATGGTCTTTAAAGGTAAAACAAAATTATTAAATGCTAATTATAGTTGAATCTTACAGGTACTATGACCGAACAGTGTCTGAACCCTTGCATTTGATAGTAATTCAGCCTGCTCACATGGCTTCTGGAAACAGATGCTTTTGATGTCAAAAACCTTCTAAGAATTACATAACCTTGCACTTTTGAATGCATTCATCTACTTAATTGAGGTCCTACACAATCCTCATTATTTGCATTTTTTACAGCTTTTATCTTTATAGGTATTTATCTTTAGAGCATGTGCTGGTTTAGCAAAAGGGCAGCGGGCTGCGGACAGGGAAAGAAAAAAAAAAGTTTTAAAGTGCCCTTTTGAGTTGAGATAAGGAAGGTTTAATATAAAAAGGCGTAAGAAACTGTTGCAGCAACAATATTTTTTTAAAAAAAGCAATATACAAAAAAAAAGCAATACCGTAGATAAAGGGACAAACTGAACACAGGCCCGCGTGGCGAAACGCCGAACCCAGAACTGACCCAACTGCCTCCCCCGGAACGCGAATTCGCCTCCAGGGCAGGACATCATCATGGTGTCGAATAGCTGCACCAAAGGAACCCCGTCCTGGCTGAACCAGCACAGAGCGTTTACAGAATCATAGAACGGTTCAGGTTGAGAGGTACCTCAAAGATCATCTAGTTTTAACCCCCCTGCCATGGCAGGGACACCTCCCACTAGACCGAGTTGCACAAGGCCCCATCCAACCTGATCTTCAGCACGTCCAGTGATGGAACATCCACAACCTCCCTGGGCAACCTGTTCTAGTGACTCACCACCCTCAGAGTGAAGAACTTCTTCCTTACATCTATTCGAAACCTATCTTCCTCCAGTTTGAAGCCATTACCCCTCATCCTATCACTGCAAGTCTTTGTAAAAAGTCCCTCCCCAGCTTTCTTGTGGACCCCCTTCAGATACTGGAAGGCTGCAATAAGGTCTTCCCAGAGCCTTCTCTTCCCTAGGCTGAACAAAAACAACAACAAATGTTTAAAAGAGTTAGAGGACAACCGGTGCCAAAATCATGAATTGACAATCACTACAAATTGGTAATTACAGCACGTTACTACAATAGGCAATTCCACGCCTTTGCCTTGCCACATATCCTCCTTCCCCTGCAGGTCCACAGAGTAAAACAAACCCTTTTTCTGCTCTAATGGAAAATTGTTTTGCTAATCTTTGTGCGGGTAAGCTGAGAGTCATAGATCACCCAGTGGCTGCAAAACTCCAAGTCCTATACAAGAGAAGAAATGGAAGCACATCACATCTGAGAACAAGACCAGCCTCTTCTGCAGGCACTGGTCTTGCAGGGGATCAGGAATAAGGCGAAACTTTTCATTACCCTCCTTCTGTCCCTTTGAAAGTCCTGGGATGGAAGTGATAATAGGCCTGTTACGATTCAGAACCAAGATGAAAATGGAATGTGCCATTGATGAAAAACCTACATTTTTACTACGGAAGAAAACAACAATAAAATCTCAACAGCTCAAATGCCACTGGAGCAACAGCTGTGTGAGAAGGAGATAAGATGGAATGCTTAAAAAAGTACAGCGGGGACAGACAAAAGACATGTTATTATAATGGCAAAAATGATAAAAAAGCAGCCAGTGAGTGTCCAGTATGTAGAAGAATGATTTCGTTTTAAAAAAAGCGTATTTAAAAAAAAAAAGGAAAGAAGATGAAAAAAAAAAAAGTTTGGTAATGTTTGAAAACTTTAGGGATAACAAAGGGAATGGAATATAAAATTATAGGGACCCTAATCAGGAAAAATCCTTGACCTTTGTGAAGCTGGCTAGATTCATCACAAAATTATCTAATAAATGCCATTTGAACATGAGTTGCATTTTTCCTGTAAATGTAAGTCCACTGAAGTGGATTTTTAGATCAAATTAACGAATATTTACAGAAACAATGTTAGTAGGAGGTACAACTTTCATTATTTGCTGTATGTTCTTGATATGTGAGTCATAACCATGTATTTGATCAGATCAGTGCAAGATAGCTTCTGAAATAATGAAAATAACAGATTAAATTCCTCTTACGCCTAAAGTTTTGAATATTTGGGACCTAGGACTCCAACCCTTGAAGTCTCTGGAAAAACGGGTGCAGGATCAGGCTGCATTAACCTAATACTAAAGCTTCCTTTTTAAAAACCCGAACAGCTATTGTGTTGGCTTCCTCTAAATCTGCAACCGATTAGGAAGGTTAACTGCAGAAGTATTTTCTTCTACATTATGCATAGGTAAAGGTCGACAATGAAATGAAGAGCAAATTTCAATATAATCAACTCCTTTTGAAATTTACCCACTCTGGGATTTTGAAGCTTTTCATTGCTGAGATTACTGAGTAACTTAGAACAAAGTACACTATAAACAATCACAAAGTCAAGAACGGAACTGTATTTAAGGAAGAAAATACTGATATTCATGTAAATTGTTTCTGGGAGCCTGCTACTAGTGTTTGTTTTCTTATTGTGCTGAAGGGATTTAATCCCTGCAGCATTATGCACCGTACAAAAACACTTATTAAAACGCACTCTTTGCAAGCCAGGTTACTGAGGCATGGGGAAAGGGGAAAAACCAATAAAACACAGGGATAATTCTCCAGTTGCCCCTATTCCCACAATGATGATGAGCTAAAAATGTTGCACATACATATTAGACACTTTAAAAAGCAAAAGGTCTGAAACAATGATAAAAGATACCTTTGGTAGTCCTGTGCGAATAAACTCCGCTCAAACTGAATTTAGGGATGGGGGGATTCTGGTCACAAGAGTCAGCTGCACAATAATGCTTCAGTTTCTTACATACCCACTTAAAACAGGGTGGGCAGCAATTCATTTGTGCTCTATTCGTGGGAAGGGCAAACTGTCCCTTGCTTTTCATGCCTGCTATCCTCAGGAGCGGGACTTGCAGCATAGATAAGTTATCTCAGTAAACAGTGTTTTCCTCCACGATGTGGTAGGCGCCTTGTTTTTAACGTTGCACAGCTCTATGCGATAGGAAAAAAGACTTCTCAGACATTAGGGCTGTTAAAGGCTATGATTTGTTGCTAAGATGGCTTTTCTTCCATTGATAAACTTTATCACAGAGCAGAAGTCATATTTGTACAGATTACAGTTAAAGAGCACAAAGCTGATCTTTCCATGCAAAACCAGCCTGCAGTCTATGAAGCGTGCTAGCTTTCATATGCTTATACCTTTTCTATCTTCTGACCTTCAGTGGGGTTTTCTGGAACAAGGTCAAGAAACAGAATATAATCGATTGGAATCAGTTTTATCTCGCGGTGATTACATCAACGTGGATTGTCAAAATGCCCGTGTTTATAGCTGAACACATGCCCATTGCTTCAACTTGATGTTCTTGCTATCTTTGTGGCATATGGCATTAAGAACTATATTTTAGGATAAACATATGCTTGGATCATGCAGAACAACAACATCTAGTAAAACAGAAATAGCAACGTTCCACTTGGTAAGACTAGTCTCCTTTCCAACTCAAAAATTGACACATACTCAATTCTGTCATCAGCAAATTCCTGCAAAGCCAAGAAGCTTGTTCCCTTCGGCAGCTACCTCAGAGTACAAGGATACTCCCGCTGCTGCCTTCTGCTCTCCCCTGTCAGCAAACCCCAGAAGTTTGGACGCTCGCTTTTAACACTGGCAGTGCCGCTGGCGTTGGATGCAAGTCGGAGGCTGATGCTGCGTTGTGCTGGGTTTTTGTTTTCCTCTGATTATCCATTTTCAAAGCTGAGGATACACAAAAACATCCTGAAAGGTAAAGCTTATAGATAGGAGTAGTTTCTGTATCACACTAAATCACGTGGTGAAAGGAAGCAGGCAGGCTTTCAGGTGCACAGCTCTTCTTGAGGTCTGGAATTGAAGCAGCTGATTTCTAAAGCCAAGTAACAAAAGTGAGAACAATTGTTCAGTAATTTCATTGGATGTGCATCAGTTAGACCATCTCTGAAGGAAAGATCGGGTGCTACTGATGGAGCAGAGGTGACCCAAAGGGATTCTTTAGCATCAGCAGAAAGTATGGGAGTGGACAGAGAAAGGTACGCCAGGGCTTTTGGAATATACAGCAAGAACACTGGGGACACGGAGATGGTAATGACCTATCAAATCAGTATCTCTCTTAAATCCTTGGTTTTGTATATCCACGAGGATTATGAGTTTTGTAGGTTTGTCTTTGGAAAAACATTTTGTAGGTTTATCTTGAGGATCCATTGAGGATGCAATACTATAGCTGGAGTAACTGCTTTATGAAAAGTGTTTCTGCAAACTGGTTCACCTATTGATTGCGCGCAGGTTCCTTCTATTGATCGGCGCATTTATTTTCACCCACAGTTACCACAAAATCATCTAGTGCAAAGGACAGAGGATGTTCCTGTCCAGGAAAGTGTAGAATCCAAAACCGCTCCCACTTAAAACTACCCCCACGCTGATTTCGGCACCTACACCACAAAACCACCATTGCAAAACCACGTTTCTCTGTAGACCGAAGACCTGTGGCAGAGGGGCACGGGAGGCACAGCGAGTGGCCGCTCGCACCCCGGGAAGCCGCGGGCAGGCCTCCAGCCCGCGGGCCCGAGCCAGGGAGCCTCCCTCATCCCACCCTCCCGCCGGGACACGCCAGGCCTGAGGGGAGCCCAGAGAAACGCCCAGAAGGTCACAGGTGGCATTAGCTAAACCCCTGAAGGGCTCTGGGCGTGCAGGTCTAAAAGCCTTTCTAGAGAGGAAGCTGAGCGAGGGGCCAGCCCGCTCCCGCCGCCGGCGGTGCCCGGTGCCCTGAGCCCCGCGGCCCGCTCTCCGGCCCTGCCCCGGGGCCCGCTCTCCCGCCGCCGGGCCCGGCAAGGGCGAGGAAGGCGAGAGCCCAAGGGCGCCCGCGCCACCCGCCCTCCGCGCATGCGCCGCCACGTGACCGGGGCGGGGCCGGGCGCGCGGCGCTGCGTCGGAGCGGGTCGGGGCCGGCGCCGGCGGCGCAGAGGGGAGGGCCCAAGATGGCGTCTATGCAGGTGAGCGGTCGGTGGCGGTGGGGCAGCGCCGGGGGCTCGGAGCCGGGAGGAGCCGTTCTTCCAGGCGGGCGCATGGCGGTGCGCTCCGGGCAGCGGTGCGGGTGGAGCAATCGCCGGGGCAACGGCTGAGAGGGTCGGTTGCGCCGCGGCTCCGGCGGGGGCGGCCGGAGGGGCCGAGGAGGGCAGGGGAAGGCGGCCCGCCGCCGGGATGGAACCGAGACCAACCGGGCAGGTTGTGAGGGGCGAGGCCGAACCCCGGCAGCGGCGGGGGAGGGTGGAGGGAGCTGCAAGGGAGGGTGGGCGGGGCAGGATGGCGGGAGCGGGAGGAGGAAGGAGGGCGGCGGGAGGCAGCGGGCACCCGGGGGGCGAGTTGCCTCGGGGAGAGGGTTGGCAGGAGGGCGAAGGCATCGCTCTGCCCCTCGGCGGGGGTTGAGGGAGGCCGTCTTGGGAGGTGGGAGGCTCGTCACCCTCCCCCGGCGGTGGCGGTGTGGCCACAGCGTCGCGGGGCGGGGGGTCAGGGAGACCTCCCCGGTGACCACCGCCAGGACGGGGTCAAGGAGGTGACCCAGCAGCTCCGGCGGTTCGGGGCTTGCGGCTCTGTAATTCTCGGGCGCGGAGGGGCTGGGACACACAAGATCTGTCCCGAGCCGTGTGCCCGTGGGGTCCTCTTTCTCTCCGTAAAATGAGATTGCAGTGTGATGTCAGTCCCGAGGACAGATAACGTCTGGCTTTACTTGGTTGGATGGGATTGCTCTAGGTACAGCGGCATGAAACATCCTGCTGCTTGACAGGTATTTCCAGCTGAATTATTTATTCATACCTTCTCCGAAGGAGTTCTTGAATAGTAGCTGCAGAAGTTGTTCTGGAAGAATGGATCACTTTCACTGTGTGCCGCTCTGAGTAGGTGGTGATTTATTGTGACAGATCACTAGATTTTGTGGCAGTGGCTCTGATCTTTCCTTGTTTCACCCCTAACTGATCTGCTTTTCATTGAACTTTTACAGATTTCTGTTTTGTTTTTAGATCTGGATGATCTAGCTCTTCTGCTGTCTTTCCCAAACTGCTGCTGCTTTTCTGTTTTGTTGTTTTCATTTTAGTCCAGTGTAACTTGTATTTTTTTAGCCACTAGTAATGGAACAACCTGGAAAGAATGTACAAAATTAATTAAATTAGTCTAATTGTCCTGATAGCCTGGATATAGCGTGGCTGAAAAGAGTGAAAATGTCAGAGCACTGAACTTTATGGGGCAAAAATTCTACTCATAAAGTTCAGACTAAAAAAACCCAAACCATAATGTGTCTTTCTGAGTTATTGAAACGAAATGAGACCAAGAACCTGAAGATACTGTGCAGGATGTTCTTCATTTAGCAGTAGCTTAGGCAGATAGTCTGATCTGCCTTCGTTTTATCAGCTCTGTCTGGCAAATGCTTTTTTTGTAATGCTGCTCTTTTAATGTTCAGACTTTCACAAGCATAACGGCAAAGCAGAGGCAATAATTTATTAAGTAGTGTGAAAACTGCAGGAAAATGACAGCTGTGAAGCTCGAAGGAGACGCTCTGGGGGACTTGGTAAACCTGTGCTGTGTTGCTATCTCTGGCCTAGTACATGACCTACAGTTTGTCTCACCCCCATTCCTGTTGCTCCTTCTGGAAAGGGGAAGTAAAGATTACAAATTAAATGAGGTTGTTTAGGATACGTGAATGACAAATACTGCCTAAAAGTAAGAGAAGTTGTATGTGGAGGGCTAGTAGTTCCTTCTTGAAAATATATCCATGGTAAGTCTAATGTTGTAATTGCTTTCATTTTAGAAATACCAGCTGTAAGATTAAACTTTTTTTTTTTTTTTTTAATTATGATCTGTTGTCCTTTGATGAGAGGTTGAAGGAAATTTATGGAGTTTTTTGTCTGTACGTTGGTAGTTGTATAATGTTCTGATGACTTTTTCTTGAGTTTAGTAAACTACTAATTTAGTGATGCAGTTTAGCAAATTGGAAGAAGAATTGTCTGGGTTGCTTGTTGTTTTTTTTTAACAAAGAAGAAGCATAAGCGAAAAAATAGTAAATGAACTGTGACCTGCAAAATTAGTATGTTTGTCAGTAGTAGACACCTTCCCAGCAGAGCAAGATTTCAAGGCTCTGAATTCTTCTATCAATTAACATTTAAATCTTCAGTGCAAAAAATACTTTACTAAGTAAACTGCTTTGTATCATTTTAAGAGTTTTTCAGTTCAGGATAATTTAATTTATTATTATTAGCCCTAATGTTTAATATGTAAGTGACCTGACGTAAAAAGGAGATATCCTTTTACTAGCTATGTACAGTGTTTTTAAATACCCACTGTTTCACTGAAATGTTTGTGCAGCCCTTTGCAGTCTCTAACTATGCCAGTAGTCTATCACCATACCATTATGGCAGTATTATTTATATTTCTGATAAGAATGACGCTTTTGTACATTAAATAAGTTTTAGTTACTTCTTAAACTTCTGTAATTTCATACAGCAATGTATGATGCCCTATGCTAATTACATCTTTTTTTTTTTAACAGATCCACTGAAATTTCTTTTATTAACTTAAAGCTAGGGTTATCTGATCAGCCTGTTCTAAGTCAGCCTGCAAGGAAAGTTTTGAAACTGTCATAAATCACCTCTTTTTGCCAGGGGTGCTGAACATTAGTCCAAAGAGCTACCGTGTTTCAGTTGATGCATGGTAGCTTGTAATTCTTGTGTGTTTGAGCCTTTGTGTATAGATCTTTGTCTGTGTGCGTATTCTTTAATGGTAGTTTTCTATAACACTTTTCTTCTACAATAATAGAAGCCAATGCTGACGAGATCCTGTATTTTGTTTTCTAGCCAGTGTTGTCCAAAGTGGTAGCTAATTTGCCACTGCTGGATTCTTTTAAACCTGTTTTGCATAACTTTCAGCAAATGATTTTGGTGGTGGTGGTGTTCAAAACCAAGCAAACAAAACCCCCAAACAAATCTTGAAGGAAAAGTGCTTTCTCTTCTAAGTTGTTTTTTTTTTCCCAGAAAAATCCCAAGCTTGTGCTACTTTTTCCTAAAAACCAGAAATATTCTGAAAAGTTGTAAGTAATGTAGAACAAGTGAATAGTATGGATTTGCCTTAGAAAATTTGGTATAGCTTCTGTAGTGATAAGAAGTCTTAAAGCTAGATAAAGCTACATGTTTTAAAGAAAATATAAAAATGTGTCAAATGCTGAAGAAATAATAAGCAATAAACAGTTGTTCGCAGAACAGCTAGAAGCACAGAACTTGCATAGAGAATAGAAGAGCAGATAAAAAGTAGAACCAGGGAAGTTCAGTTGAAAATGTGTGGAAAAGTCTGTCACTGCTGTAGAAAGTGTTAAATAGTTAAGGCCTTTCCTTCGACCCGCAGGTATCAGCTATTTGCATCCTAAACCCAAAAGATTGAATTTACCCATAATATTGACTTTTATGTTTCTGTCATTTTGCCTTTCCTTTCACTTTTATACCAGATTACTTCAAACTCTGAATTATGATTGGACATAGTTAAATAGCTTTCACAAAGACATCTCTGGGAACAGTTTTAGGTTTGTATTTTGTCACCAAAATAACCTCCCATCTTTCAAGTTAGGCACATGAGATTTGTACATGTAAATATTGAAATCTGATTAAATACAGAGCCCCTGTAATTAATGACACAAACAGTGTAGAATGTTAGCCTTCACCCTCCGTTGGTGTTATCAGGATTTTATTTTTGTTTTTGCCCTTTAAAACTGCCTGTTGGTGAGCCACCATCAAAATACATGCACACATCAAAATAAAGTGCTACTTGGAAAGTCTTGTTCCGGCAATAACGCTTTTTTTTTAAGTGTATGTCTGAACAGGCATTTAATAGAACAGTTGTGTTGAGGTGAAAATGCAGAATTCATGTTACAGTTTGAGATCACCAGGCACTTTATCACAAAACACAAGCTGGTGGCAATAGAAAAGCTTTGCACAAGTTTCACCCAAGTGTTTTCAGCCAGTGGCGTAGGGAATTGGGAAAATGTGTATGGACCACGGAAATGTCGAGGAAAATGGGATACACTTTTGGTTACACTTCCTTGGTTGTACTCTTTAACTGCCCTTCGTTCTCTTCACCTGCTCTTCTAGTCATAGTGGAAGTTGTGTATTTCCAGCTGTTCCCAGAACGGTGGTTTATCGATTAATCTTTCTTCAATATTGGCAGCATTTTTATTTAGTAACTTGGAAGTAATTTTCTCTTTATTTGACAGCTTTGTCCAGGAAATGTTCTAAACTATTTTTAATATAACTACCAAAAAACTCCAACAAACCTAACCTTAAGTGAGGAAAGCTTTCAGTCAACTGGGACTTCAATGATGGTGTGTATCTGTTCTGTACTATTAAACATCACAGTGCAGGATGCTATTTGTTCTGTTTCAAATAAAATATCAGGGGAAAAAAAAAAAAAGAGTGGTTACTGTAACTATATAACCAGTTCTGGGTTATAAACACAGTGAAATTAGTAACAACTTAAAATATTTAGTGATGCTATAAGAGAAAAACGTCAATCTTTTTTTTTTAAATCTGAAAAATGCAAGCGCCATAATTGAGACCAGAATGGGTGGAGAATAAAAAGCATTTCTCCTGTGCACTGAAGTTTGCTGGTCCTTTATGTAACCTTCAGTTATGAGTCTGTACTGATATGTGGTATATTAGCTTTGGCATGTAGCCATGCTACAGTAAAATAAGAGAAATGCAATATTTATAGTTATTTTACTGAGATGAGTTAGTTTAATCTTGGGATTTCTTAAATAAACTTTTAAAGTGAGTTTAGTATCAAGTTTAAAATATATGATCTTTAAGTCAGTAATGATAAATAGAAGTTATGGCTTTAGGCCCAAAGGAGTCTCACTTGCTTGTTTTTGTATCTGCTGCGTTAAAAGAATTTTGGGAAAGGCTTTGCTGCACAGCGACTGCACAATTTTCGAGCTAGAATGTCAGAATTCACTTCTGAAAAAAGAAGCAGTAGTAGACAGGTTCCCTGAAAACAGTGTCCCTGGGCGTTATCAGCAGATCTTTCTTCCAAACAGGCCAACCATATAGCTAAAATATAGAAAACCATGCATGCTTTCAGCCTGTCACATTGAACACTGATAACTCATCCATATGTGTATGACTTAAACCAGGAAAATAAAAGCAGACAGATATTTATTGTAAAGAATAGTTATTCCAGTGGATTGTAACTATTTTTTGCTTGGAGTTTGATAACATCTTGTACTTGCTTTTAGGCCTGGCTGTTCAAGCTCTTGAGAAGGGGAGAAGAGAAAACAATAGATTTGCAGAAGCCAGGGAATGTTGTCTTGTTAAGCTGCTCCCTTGGAAAGCTCTGGGAGTTTGTAATTAATAAGCCAAAGCAGCTTAGCTCAAATAATGTGCGAAACAGTGATCAAGCACTTTCTTTAATTGTTTGCTCAAATTCTAGCAGGCTAAGAGTTACAGACTAAAGCATCTTCACTGTATGTTATACAGGCTGTACTGGTGAACACGCCCAGAGATTATGTGATTAAATTACCCCTGTTAATATGAAAGAGAAAAGGCACCATTTCCACTGAACCTACTTACCATTACAACTGTGTTCAACAAATACAAATGTGTTTGGTATAATGACTGTGTCTCTTATGTAGCCTTGGTTTACAACTGAGAGATGAGCTTTCGAGAAGTTTACAGGCTAAAGGTTCCGCTGGGGCAGAGAGGAAGAGCACCACAAAGGTCTTCTGCTCAGTACTTGGAGCTAAAAACTTTGTGTATCTTGCATGGTTTTGAAGTAGCGAAGGACTGTGACAGAGCTGTCAGGTGGGGGCTTGGGTTTTGCATTTTGGAGGGAGGAAGAGGCAATATTACCTGTTCATTGAAACCTGCTATAATTTCATTTTTTAAAAATAGATTTAAAAAATTGGTTAAATATTTTGAAATAAAAAGAGCCAGTAAGCAACCTTTTGTGATAGAATGAAGGTCAGGTAACCTGCCTTCTGCCTACTTTTGATAGTTGAGGACTTTCAACAAGTATTCTGGAATCTGTGCCAGCTTCTGTAGTTTTTTTTCTTTGCTTTTGTTTGTTTTTCCTCTGAGATGACCTTCATCACTGGAATGAAAAACAGGTATCAATCTGAGGTGGCCGGGGAAGAAGGGAGGGAACCCTGTCACCTGCCTTCCTGGGAGCAATATTTATGTGTTAGAAAAGAAAGGCCAGAAGCTAACAGTGGTGCTGAATTGTGAGACCCTTCCTTTTTGATAATTAGTGATCTGATTGTGAATGCTAGCCATTCATCCTTTAATAATACACAGTAATAAAAATAACTGTTTCTCCTTGAGTGATTACAAATACAAAGTTGTCATCTTCTTTGTCCAACTTAATTAAAAATACTGCTTGACCAGCCTCAAGAGGAGAATCCTCTATATATGTCAATAAATCTTGATAATAGTTTAGTAGGGTTTAGCAAATAGTGCCTCTAAAAGTCTGTTGGAAGAAAATGCTTCATCGAATTTGATACTAATTGTTCAGATAGGTCTATTTATTTCTTCTCGATCAGAAATTGGTGGCAAATAATGAGAAGGGAAAAGGAAACTGAATGAATCAAGTCGTCCTAAGCTAGAAATTCTCTCCCCATTGTGTTTAGGGATCTGATGAGTATTTAGATCTTGTTACAGTTTTCAGCTTCCAGCATCTTGCCCCTTTTCTTTCCAAGGCTTTTCAAAAGGCTTTTTGTAAGAATACAGCATTTTATCTTGGTTATGAAACTTTGGAATGTTTTTTATAAGGATGAGAAATTCCCTGGTAGACATACAGCTGTTCTCATTATGCCAAGCCTTGCTATTGTCTTACATTTGTTTCTGTAACTGAAGCAGTTCGAATAATGCCAGATTCTTATCTTTAAATGATAAAATGGTTTGACTTCTTAGTACTGTGAGGCTTGTGCTGGGCATCGGTACATTTGAAGATTCCATTTATAAAGCAGATGACTAGCTGTCGGTTTCATTTTATTATTTATTAGTGGGTTTCAATTAACTTGCTTTAAAATGACAAGTTCATTGTAAAATTTTAATTACCTGGCAAAAAGCTTTTCAAACTGTGGAGTACAGAGTGGTTTGTGTGTATGTAGTTACTGTCTTTAATTATATTGTAGTTCTTTCAGGTCGATCTTGTCTTTGAATGAGTTTAAGTCAAGCATATTATTCCCTTTAGAAGAGGACTGTCTTGCTTTGACCTCCCAGTCAAATATTTTAGAATATCTTGGAGCACGTGGAGATAATATTCTGTTATCGAACGGAGAAATCAACAATTCAACAATCTTTCCTCCACCCCCCCAATCCATAACCTAATGAAGTTTTTAAATGCTTAGAAGAACAGAAGATCAGTGGTGAAAACTTATTTAAGGTTTCAAGCAAGTAGCTTGCTAGAAGATTAATGTATTGCCTTTTGATTCCTTTAAAAAGAGAGAAATGTACAAAATGCCTGACATTCAAAACTTGAGGTATGGATTGGTCTGCGAAAATAACTGTAGAACTGTGTTGCCAGATGTTAACATGTTTTATTAGAAATGAGGAGAAGGAGACTAATCTGCTTCTGCATTCTCAGTACGGATTGAAAACCTGATACTCAGCCAAAAATAGATAAAACTGAAAAACAATTCTTCAAATTCAAATCCTGGTATTATTTTTTTTTTTTTTGTGGACAGAGTATTTTTGTGAAGCTATTTTGTTACATGTTTTGTTATTAAAGCTGCTGAAGCTTTAATTTGGGACATTCAGACAATTATCTTTCTTTCCTCCTCTGGGCCTTGATTAAAACTCACTGGAAGAACTTCAATTAGGAAAAAATCACGCAGGCTTGTGATAATCAAGTATGTGGATGGCTTGAGAGTTTGGGCCAAATTATTTCACCTGAATTATGGGATATATTCTGCAGGGGCTTTCTTGAATGACCTGAATTATTAGGAAACAGAAGTTTTTAATTTGTAGTAACTGTCATCTTTTCTTTAGATTTCTTAAGTAGCAAGATGAACTGTTGCAGGTGATTCTTGCTTAAATGTCACCGTTTTTAATCTTTGTTTCTTTTCCGTTTGAGAGTTTTTTGGTATTTAAAGTTAGGTTTCTAATTAAAGAGTAACATACAATCAATTCCAGCAATACTTACACCGTTAAAAATGTGTTTTTTTTTTTCTGTAGAGGAATTTTGTTTTGAAAAGCAGGACTATCTACCCAGTAGTTAAAACCTTCATATTCTGGATTTGAGATACCTTTCAGGAAGACGTGTGTGAATGGAAGAGGCAGAATACTGAAAATAGAGTTGTTCCTGTCAGACTGTAGCAGCAGCTACACCGTTGTTGCAGCCTGTTAACAACTCCTCCTGCTCTGCTGCCGGGTTACTGTTTGCCTCCATTTGGTGAAGGAGCACTTGGGGGGGCAAAAAAAACCCCAACAAACCTGCCTCCTGCGTGCAAAAACTTCTTCAAAACAGAAAGGATGTTTTTTGTGAAACATTTTGTAACTAGAGTGGAGGAGGAGGTGACAGCCTGTAGCTCACAGGTGAAAGGTACGTTCTTTGCCAGGACTTCATCGTAGTACTGACAGTGCTTTTGTGCTGACAGAGTTTGCTGGGCACATTTAAATCTTGGGCTGTGGAAGAGATTCATTGGTAGTTACTGAAGAAATATTGTTGGGTCTCGCTAGGGTGCAGCAGCTTTACCAGCATAAAATAGAAGAGTGGAGCCTCCTTGGGATTAATTTTTAACTTTTAACTGTTTATGAGTTAGTTTTTTCTTCCTCTTTCATCTCCGAGACAGATTAAGATTTGTGTTTACAGTGTCTAGGAAGGCTTGCCCTTGAAAGGCTACTCCTTTCCTCCAGCATTGCAACACAGAGAAAGGAATTCAGGCCCACGGAAACGGAAAGTTTCTAACAAAATTCAAGTGCAAATGTTTCGACACCTGTGCTTCCTAGTCTGTGAAGTTGCTGTGTTCCATCTTTCTGTTTCTTCATATGCTCGTGATGGTGCCTAACTGAGCATGGCTAGTAGAGTCCTTACCACTCCAAGTGAAAAGGCCACCAGATTCCAGCTTAATTGACAACCACAGCTTTTTTTAGTGGTAAAAGAAAGTGTAGCAATGGAACAATAGCAGAAATGAATGGAAGCTGTTTGCCCATTTTTCCCTTTTTATTTTTTTTTTGTTTTTCTCTACTGGTAGATAAAAATTGCTTTTCCCCCAGCTGTTTTCTAGCAAACTCTAACCACTGTCTTTAATATATCCTGTCTTGTACTGAATCTCCTTTTGATTTAAGCAGCTTAGCTTACCGTCTCTTCCTTTCCTTTGCTAAGAGAAAAAAATGAAAGTCTCTAAAATAGATTTTCAAGTTTATATTAAGGGTTATTCACAGGTAAAGTATTTGGCTCATTTAGTTTACCCATTTAAGTCTCTGCATGTCTCCTGCAGCGTTTGAATGTGTGCATTGATCTTTCTTCAATTTTATTTTCTTTGTATCATTTGACTTTTATAAAGTTTGTATCTTCAGCTCCAAGGATATAATAAGCCAGGAGTATGGGCACAAAGTCAAACTTGGAGTGTGGCATTAATATTTTACTGCTAATCACCAGAGCCGACGGAACAGTGAACGTACGCTCTGCCCACTCCTGTGGTGAGCTATATGTTTACTGAAACAATATTCATTGCCTGTCTTAGTTGCTCTTAGCTTTATGTACATAATTTGTATGTGGTGGTGACCCTTGGTTGCCTAAGGGTGCTTTGCTTTTTCACAGCACACGTGGGAATTTTTGCGTATAGCTTTGTTAAAGTTTAACTGCCTAGGCTCCAGTTTTCCAAGGGAGGGGCAAAGCTGACAATGTCTAAACTGACAATGGGTTTAGGACTGGAAATAGGCACCTGATATTGTGATACTCCTTATTAAAGGCCATTTTCACATGCTTACAAGAGCTAGATAATTTTTCATGGCGGGGGAGGAAAATACGTTTGTGCTGTTGCATTGCGCGGGATTGTGTTTAAAGTCTGGCTACCTGTCTGTCCATGAGTATGATCCTTGTTTGTGGCAGAATCAGAACAAAGATCTCTGGTTTGGGGCAGCGTTGATGGTGACATCGTCATATGTGCTTTACGAATGAGGTAGCTGACAGGGACACAGAGACCGATGAAATAATTTTGTATCTGTTCATAAGCATTTATGTCATACATCATGATGCATAGTAACCAAACTATCTCATTCTAGGAGATGCACCCTGAAATACTCATGTTGCCGACCTCCAAATTTCCTCTTGTCACGAATTGCTACCCTCTCCCCCTTTTCACACGCTGCATCTTTTTATATGCTTCTGCCCTGTCTTCTGCTTCTTTATGTGATACACCAGGAATCAACGTGGGTGAGAATTCAGCCGTGGCATTTGAGATGTTACCACAGTAGTTCCAGAGGTGGCCCAGTAAGATGTGTGCGAGTTTGCAGAAAGAAGAGCATGTATTTTTGCTTAGCAAAGGTGCTAGAAGCTATTGGCTTCATAGATGTATTTAACTTGAACCGTGACAGTGAGTGGCATCAACCAGAATTGAAATGATAGAGGTTGTTGTGGGCTGTCTGGGGAGCCAGCAGGAATTTCACTCCACTGACAGCAGTTAATTTTGTATTCTTTGCTCATTGACTAAAGTGTCAAGCTCATAAGACTACCTCTGGAGGGTAACTGAGGGGGTTGCACAAATCGTATGCGACAGAATTAGCGGTGGAATATGAGCCATTGCTGTGTCAGTTATGTCGCAACTGCTTGAATAAACTTTCTTTTGGAACCGATGTTTGGATCAGTGTTAAGCTGCGTTCTTTGATTTCAGCCTTGAATCGTACGTTCCTGTAGAGGTAGGTGGGTCATGCTGCTGCAGTGTTCCAGACAGACTTAGACTGGGAACACAAAGGTGAACTATTTTTAGTTCGGTTCTAACTCAAATCAAGACAGGGAATTAAGTAATCTTGGTTTCAAAGACTTCCGTCTTTTTGAAAATACCTGTGTAAACTAGTTACTAGTTATGTCACTACTCTTTATCTTCTGCAGCTGGTTATTCCTTTAGTTGAAGGACTGCGGGTTTATCCAGGCTTGGGTTTCTGGTCTTTGCTGTTCTTTTTCCCTCTAGATAGTGAATGATTTTACCAATTTGATACTTTTTAGTTTTGGTTTACTTGGAAGTTGTACTTAAAAAACCGTTTAAGCATAAAATCCTCTCTCAAGAGAAAGATCAAATTAAGATTGCCTGTACATTATTTATTCCCCCTGTACCTAAATAACTCCATGATTGCAGTCCATGTTTTCTTTCAGTGTCTCTTTAAACAGAAAGTGGATGAGCAGGAAGGGAGCTTCTATATGAAATCTTATCATGGATTAGCAGAAACATTGGAAAGGTGGTCTTGTGATGTGAAAAGAGTTGTGGTCAATGGCTCGATGTCTGAGTGGAGACCAGTGATGAGTGGTGTTCCTCAGAGGTTGATACTGAGACTAGTCCTGTTTACCATCTTTGGCAGTGACATGGGCAGTGGGACTGAGCGCTCCCTCAGCACCAAGCTGTGTGGTGGGGTCAGTGCACCTGAGGGAAGGGGTGCCATCCCCGGGGACATTGACAGGCTTGGGAGGTGGGCCCATGCCAACCTCATGAAGTTCAACAGGGCCAACAGCACCTTGGTCAGGGCAATCCCAATCACAAATACAGGCTGGGAGGAGTATGGATTGAGAGTCTGAGAGTCCTGAGGAGAAAGACTTGGGGGTGCTGGTTGATGAAAAGCTCAACAGGAGCGAGCAGTGTGCGAGCGCAGCCCAGAAAGCCAACCATACCCTGGGCTGCATTACAAGAAGTGTGGCCAGCAGGTCAAGGGAGGTGATTCTCTCCCTGTGCCTCGCTCTTGTGAGACCCCACCTGGAGTACTGCATCCAGCTCTTTGGCCTCCAGCATAAGAAAGACATGGACCTGCTTGAGTGGGTCCAGAAGAGAGCCATGAAGATCATCAGAGGGTTGGAACACCTCTCCTATGAGGACAGGCCTGGAGAGTTGTGATCGTTCAGCCTGGAGGAGAGAAGGCTCAGGGGAGACTTTATTGTGGCCTTCCAGTACTTAAAGGGGGCCTACAGGAAAGATGATGGGGGGACTCCTTATCAGGGAGTGCAGTGAAAGGACAAGGGGTAATGGTTTTAGAAAGAGGGTAGATTTCGAGGAGTTATTAGGAAGAAATTCTTCACTATCAGGATTGTGAGACACAGGAACAGGTTGCCCAGCAAAGTTGTGGATGTTGCCTTCCTGGATGTGTTCAAGGCCAGGCTGGATGGAGCTTTGAGCAACCTGATCTAGTGGAGGTGTCCCTGCCATGGCAGGGGGGGTGGAACTACAGGATCTTTAAGGTCTCTTCCCACCAAAAGCATTTTATGGTTCTATGATTTGCTGTTCTTAAATACTTGTTTTTACTATTTTTAACCTAATGTTTCCTAATCTCCTCTTTAAGGAATAAAGAATTTGAATTCCCCTCATCACATCAGGTTTTCATCTCTGAACTTTTGAAATATTTCTCTGTGTGGTGATCTGTATGACAAGGTGTACACGGGTTGCTTACCGTTGAGGCTTATTTGATGATGGTCTTGGAAAGTGTCAGAAAGAAAATTGATTTCAAAACACTCAATTTAAGAATCTGCAAAATGCTTTTGAAACTTTGTTCTTTTACAGTATCCTTCATAATAGTGGCGTTAACCACTGTTGGTGTTTATCACCTGAAATTTTCCTAACCTGTGTAGAAAGCAAAAAAAAAAGAACCCTAGGAATTGAATGTGGTTTTCACTGTTGGCAATGTTTAGCTTTCCTGTGAAATGCTAGCACTGGTCTTTCAGTTTGTTTATATCTGTACACGAATTATAACAGCTTTTGGCATTCTTCCATGACTTAGCATTTCACTTCCAAACATACTTGTTTAATTGCTTACAAATAAAAGACTTTTAAAGAGTCTGTATGGCTTCAAGGTAGGAACTTAGAAGCCCAAAGCGGGTTTTCAGGGCTGCTTGATAGAGACAGGACGTTATTTCAGAGTGTAAATTGTGGATGTATGAGGAGCTTTATTTAGAAGTGATGTGTCTGAATTTATTGCAGCCCTATTTCAAAGGTGTTAATGAGATACTGGCTCTCTTCTGCATGGACAAGAGAACACGTGATTTTTTCCCTGTGGATTTTTTGTAAGTTCTTCTGAGCACTAGAAAAGTTGTTTGGAACATCAGTAATAAACAACATTTTAAAAACCATATATTTTTGAATCAAAATTTGATACGGAACCCCCAAACCATGTATTTTTATTCCTCTTGAGTGTGAGGTCATACTGACTAGGAGGATGGTAGTAGCGGACTGGTAGGCGGTACACCTTGGAACGGCTGGCAGGAGTAGGAGAGTAAGGAATGAGAAAGCCTTGAACTTTCAGGTATGCTTGGTCATTTCCAAGCTATCTACATACTGTGTAACTGTTTATGTGGAGAAAATCCACTCCAAAAGCCATACCATTAACAGTAATTCACAGAGAATCTTTCCCTTGCTCCATAGACTGTAAGAAACAGTTCTGGTAGTTGTTATAGAAGCAGATGGTTACAGTTACCGATTTATCCCTGTCAAATCAGGTAAGAATTACCCCAGCTACTGGTGTAATACTTTTTAAAATACTACAACTCTGTAGGTTTTAAGATACACTTACTGTAAAGTTACAAAATAGCTTGTCCTGCAAGTCCCATAGTCTTGTTTTGGTTTTGTGTTGGGTCCTCTGGGATGCCTTAGAACAAGGCACAGGCTTACACAGATGTGCAAGTGTCTTAAATTCGAGGAGTAAGAGCTGTGCTGTTAAAGTATTTGAGAATTAATTGTAAATCTGATGCCATCAGGGCAGTATGGAGTGTTTGCTGTTGGGGGTAGAGCTCTGATTAACATCTTTATAATACGACAAAATCCTGGACACCTCAGTGTATTTTGGAACACAACAGTTCTTCACTTAGCAGTGCTGCAAATGTAAGTGCTGTTGCATTTTACCGAGAGAGTAAGTTTAAGGCCTGTGGCGTTTTTGTTACTTTTCAGCTTAATTTCTAAGAGAGGAGTCATCCTTCTTTCTCACCTTTCAATTTCACTTTGTATTTAAATGTTCAAATAAAACTCTTTTTGCCTTTCAATAATGAATGCTTTAGTGTGCGTGTTTATTGTTGAACTTTATTATTTCAAATATTCTGTACAATTTCTTTGTAGAAACGGTTACAAAAAGAACTATTGGCATTGCAAAATGATCCACCACCAGGAATGACTCTAAATGAAAAGAGTGTGCAAAATTCAATTACACAGTAAGTATAAATACTGTTTTACTATCAAGCTGAAAGGCTTAATTAATGAGAAGTTATCTGCATGCGACTTCCACTACTTATTCCACATAACATTCTCAATTTTTATTTTTAGTCTAGGAAGTGAAACATTGTTTTACTTAATGAGCACACTGCAGTAATGTGCTGGATACTCGGGAACTGGATACTGAATTAATGAAATTTTTATTAGGCATTTGACTGTCTAACAAAATGTTAATTGGTAAAAGCTTCTGCATATTTTATAATAAAATAGCTTAACAATCTTTCATAGCTACTAACCTCTAAAATCCCTCTAGATTAATTGAAATAATGGAGTAGCTGGTTTAGGGTTTCTACATTTTTTGCTGTTAATTTCCCTTACCTTCTTTCCCTAAAGCAAGGGGAGTAAACTTCTTAAACAGCAAAGTTATCTAAATACATTTGTTATGCTTTCCTCCTTGCTGTAGTTTTTTCTGTGATTAGCAAAAGAGGAACATGTTTAAATATTCTGTGTTCTATCCATTAAAATGGACAGGGATTGTTCCTGGTGTTAATTTAGACTTTTTTTTAATTGACTGAAATTCAGAAGACTTAGGCTGTCTTGACATTTCTTTTAGATAATTTCCTTAATTTAATTCTAGAGAAATGTTAAAAATTCATAGCAGATACAAACCTTTATAAAAGTATGAATCTCAGGTTTATATATTCTGGTCAATATTATTGATTGATGAATCAACTTAAAATCTTAACATAGAGCTGACTTCTGATGTTGCTTCACATCAGCATTTTTGATGGTGGCACTTAGACCATGTTACATGAGGCTTTTCTGAGCTTTGTGTATGAGTTAAACACTGTGGTTGCTTTTTAAGTCAAGCTGGATTTTGTGATACTTTTATGCAGATTAATATGACTAAACCAAATTGAAATAGCACTTTCTAGAATTTGGTACAAAGACCAGTAAGCTGATGTGCTGATTGCTGAATTAACACTTGCATTTTTTGCTTTGCTTTGAGTTTTCTCTCAGAAGCAAAATACTTAAATTTTCTGAAAAAATAAAAAAGGACTCAATCTGATATTGCAAGTGTTTTTTTTCACTCAAACAGTAAAGAACTATTAAGCGATGGAAAGGAAAAGGAACGGAAAAGCAAAAAACATGTTGGGTTTTTTCTTCTATTAATAATTTCCATTTTCTTAGGACATCTCTGTTCCCAGAGTGCTGCTACTTTTTTTTTTTCTTTTCTTTTCATTCTGCTATGTACAATTTTTTATGTATAACTTGCAAATAAACTTACTGTTTACTGTCGTGCTAGATTTCGGAATTGTCACTGTTTAAGAAGCTTTCTGTCACAAGTAACATCTTATTTTTTTCTTTTGAGAGTTTCTGCTGCCAAGTAGCATGTTCTGAATTCATTAATCAAGTTGCAGTTTGAACTGGTGCAGTAAAGATTTGTGTAGCAATACTAGGGTGGGTTTGAAAGATGTTGAATAAAATAATTGGATACCATGATGTCACAGGGTCATCTGAAACATTAAGCAGTCACCTCTTTTAAATACAGAAGGATTAGAAATTTGAGATAGCTAAACCGTAATGCACATAGGAAAGATGGATTCTAGTGATTCCTTGACCATAAAAGGAGTAATGTCCAGGCAGAGTTATCTTCTATGTACTAAATGAAACTATTTCTAACAAACCTAAAAGTGGAGGTTCTGGATCACAAGGACCAATAAAGCTGAAGAGTATTGGTGCACCATGTGTACAAATGTAAAAGCAGAAGGCATAGAAAAAGGCGTATAATACATACATACACGGGGAGAGTGTGTATGACAGGAAGATGGAGAGGTTGGGAATGTCAGCTGGAGGAGATGTCAACTGCTCTGAACACATTGCTGTTCTGAAAAGTGTCAGCTGCCTCGCTCGAGTCTGCTGTAAATCTTACGAGACCGTTTTTGTAGTCTCTCAATCTTCACCTTACTGTATTGCTCAAATGTGTAAAACTCGATCAAAGGCGACAGACAAAAATGGGGAAGTGATGCTGCGAAGGATGGTATGAAGTGATCAACAGTAGAACTCCAAAATGATGGAAGTTAGATAGCTGAGTGTTGCTGTGTGTGTTGAACAGTATGCAAAGCATATATTTTTGACTCTATTAAAAAAAAAATCTCTTTGACAATAATAAAAACCCCACACTGAACAAGCCCCCCTGCCAACTCTGCCTGTCAGTTCCTTCTGTGTGACTATGATGGAAGGAGCAGAAGCAGAGGAAAAAGAACACTGTGTTACATGCTTTATTACAGTTGCAAATTGTCCTTTTTTTTTGGTCCTGTTTTTAATTTTCTGTGACCTGTTCCTTTTTATGCTATTAATTTTTCCAGTTTTGGTTCCACTACCTGGCCATTTATTTAATTTCTGAGTCTTCCACTGACGTGTGTGCAAGGGGAACATTGCCCTTCCCCCTTGGATACAGATTTTGTTTTAATAAACTGTATTAATGATTTCCTTGACAGAAAAGAAAGATAACATGAAAGAGAATACGTACTAGCTTGTTTCCTTCCAAGCCTGTTTTTCTGTAGGAATAAACTTTTGATCAGGTCTTTTGCTTCAACTTCATTGTCTCATATTAACAGCCATTTTTTTGGGAACTGATGGGTCTGTGTTGTGAGTTCATGTCATAGTTACTTGTATGCTTTGCAGCACTATATCAATGCCTGTGTGTAAAACACCATGCTTGTTTCTTTCAAATGTAGGCTCCATGTGTTATTCATCGTCGTGGTTGTTACGGTAGAGTTGTGATACTAATGGAGAGTTTAGAACATTTGGCTGTGGTTGGTAATTGATTTGATAGTCCTGTGCTTCAGGAGAAAAATTTTGTCAGTCCACAATACTAACAGTTTTCTTTCTATGATGGATTTAGGTGGATTGTAGACATGGAAGGTGCTCCAGGAACACTATATGAAGGGGAGAAATTTCAGCTTCTATTTAAGTTCAGTAGTCGGTATCCTTTTGATTCACCTCAGGTAACTGCTTTCTTCCTTCTTGCTTGATACAACGTTTAGGTTATAGTTGCATGACACGTGCTGAATGTTAAGATCCTCCACGTATCCTAACGTGAACTTTAGTTAGTATTCATAGAAATACTTTCATTTATATTAAACACATTGTGCAGATACGCTTTCTTTTACAAATGACTTTGCTGTGACAGTTTACTTGCTTTCACAGAACATGAAAGAGCAGTATGAGCGGGGGGCTTCTTTGAGGTTGATATTCATAGAATATGAAAGAACAACATAGGGTCAAGTAGGAAGATCCCCTTTACTGCGGTGTGGGAATAAACAACAAACCACATATTTGTCCCCTATTTTTTTTTTTGCTCCAACTTCTAGTTTGTTTTTAAGCCTCTTGCATCTTCTCTGCTGCCATTGTTAATGTAACTGGAGACACATAGCGCTTGTGGTGGGGATTCTCATAAACACACGGCCTCTTTGAGAGGCCTGCGAATCTAGTGGTTCTAACTGAGGTGTGAGGTAGCGTGTTGCTTTCATGGCAATGTGAAGAGCTGAAGGGGCAGCAGTCCTACCAGGCTACAGAATGAGCTCTGTACATCCATCCCGCCATTACCTGAGGGAAATGTTAAAACACGGCTGGTAGGAGTAGTGTTTGGCTGTCATCCCTGCTCTACTGAAAAAGGATTCAAAGAAAACCGAGGATGCCTTAGTTCTTGTCCTGTCTCTTTCAGCTCAAAGTTCTGAGCGTGATCTCTGACGCTTTTCTCGGTGGTGGTGTAACTGAGGCAGTGAGCTGTGAGAGACGCTTAAACCATAAACATTACTGTGATAAGGTCTAGAATGCAGACTTCGCAGTCTTAGGCTTTAAGAAACAAACTGGCCACCTCTGCTTCTGCATCTCATCAGGTTTGCAGTAAACTGGACATAGGTGATGCACAAGAGACTAGCCACTGCCATTTGGTTCCCAGTGCTGTTTGTACTTGTTACCCAGCCTGTGTGTGTGGCTCTGTGAAATTTATTGTAAACCAACAAATTAGATCTGTACGTGTACATTGACTTTTAGCACAGAAAACAATGGAGAATTTAAGTACTAGATACTTGATTGTTGTAGATTGCTAGAATTTACATTATAAAAATGCTGCTGCGCATGAAGTTCATTCTGTATTACAAACCTGTGGATCATAAGCCTGGGAATTGGCAGCTTACACTTCTGCCGCTTAATCACGTCATTGTTTTCTGCCTTTAAATGTATGTTGTCTGTTATAGTGTGCATGCTTTTACTTGCTTAGTCTGCCTAGTTCTGGTTTTCCTATAAAAGGAAGACATTGGTTAGACGTGAAACACATTACTGGATTATGAAGGTAAGATCTTCAATGCTTTAGAAAAATCAGTTTAAAGACCTATGAAAGGTCATTCTGCATCCAGCTTTTCTGCTGCCTTAGAAATGTGGCTGCCGTTTGGCAAACAGGTTAAGCTTTCTAATTTCAGTTCCCTATCTGACGGTGTTGCTTCTTTCTTGTAGTCCATGATGAGGTGGGTGTGTCGTGTATATGTATTTGTACACATACGTATATCTATATACTTTAGGAAACGCTTAAGAGGCTTCTGGGTATTGTTAGGAGTGGTAGAGATTTAGTACGTGATTGCATGAAAGATGACAGTGCCTGTGTTGGATAGGGGCTCAGGATAACGATGCCACAAAGGTTTCACTTTTACTCCTTTTCCGTTGGTCCTGAGCCAACTGTGTTTGACAAAAACTGGATGTACGAGCGACAAGTCGTCAGAATTGCTTTTCTAACCTTTTTTTGAATGTGATATTACCTTTTAATAGAGAGGAGTCACGGTTCTAAATGCTGTTCTTCCATTTTCATCCATGTCAAATAAAAAAAAAATACTCCATTTGAAATAATGATCCTAAAAAACTTCATATATGGTCATATATGGTAACATACTTTGGCTGTATTTTGTCCTTTATTTTACAGTTGCTAGGATTGATGCTGGAACCTGGATGAGTTGCCCAGAGCTTAATTTCTATTGTGTCCAGGGTTATAGAAATACTCATAAATACTCCTTTGTGAATCTTGTTACATTTCCTACTGTGTAATGTTGTTGCTTATGAAATCATTAAAATCCCGTATTTTGACTAGGCAACTGTATTCCTTAGGACATGAAAGACTGAGGCTGCAGGTTAGTTTGACGACCTTTGCATTTTTCTACGCTGTATAAATATTCATAGGAAAACGTCTACATTTAACCGTTTATTCAACTTCATCGTCACTAGCTATCGAGGCTTCCATTGTTTTGTTTTACATTTCAGTTAACAGCTTCCAAAAACGAAGGAACCTAACACGATAAAGTGTATTATTTAGTGTAAGTGAAAACAGGAGATCCACTTCTTAAGATATTGTTTTCCCAAAAGCAGTACATCCTATTTAAAATGTGGACGATAAATGACATTTATGTTTGTTCTGTTTTTTTTTTTTTTAGGTCATGTTTACTGGAGACAATATTCCTGTTCATCCTCATGTTTATAGCAATGGTCATATCTGTTTATCCATTCTAACAGAAGACTGGTCTCCAGCTCTCTCCGTGCAATCTGTTTGTCTTAGCATTATTAGCATGCTTTCCAGCTGCAAAGAAAAGGTATGGGCTTTTTTAGCACTGTTGGAGTAAAATAAGTAGAAGTCAATAGTTTTCTACTTTGCAAAGTGAGATTTTAATTTCTTAAATTCTAAAACGACTACATCTACACTTCTACTACAGAAAAACTACTAAGCTAGAACGGCAAAATAAACAGTGCAGTGAGTACTTTGTCGGTGTTTTCATGGTAATCTGGTCTTATATCATGATTGGAAAAGAGTGAGTGGAATCCTACTAACAGTACCAATTGTGAAGCTCAATCATGTTTTAGGACAATTCTTTGCAAATTTTTTCTGTCTCCAAAGGTAGCGTGAAATGACTGTTGAAAAGTCTTTAGTGCAGATGTTCATAAGGCTTTGCAGCTGTGTTATTTCAGTGATCTTGCTCATTTTCATTTCATGAAAGTAAAAGATGCGGAGCTGCTTTTTTGGTCATAGGCGAATGGCACTGACACTCAGACTGTTCTGTTCTTGACCTTTTTTTTTTTTTTGCAGTGGAATATCTCTGGAGGTTGGATGTGGTCAGAGCTTGTACATCTGTGCTATCCAAACATGCCTATTTGTGTCACATCCCTATCAGTCCTAGTTATGTATATGTGGTAGAAAAACCAGCCCAAAATGGCTTTATATTGTATCCTGTGATTTTATTTTTGCATAACGATGACACTTACGAAGAAAGCTAAACAATATGAAGTATTGGATCAGATATAGATGTTGAAGTTCATTTTTTTCACACGCTTCAAGCTGAGACTTATGGATGTGAATTAGATGTAATATATCAGAATTAGATTCTAAACTGCAAACGAATTTAATTTTTGTTGTTTTGGGTTTTTTAACAGCTGTTCCTTTCTTGTGTTGTTTTTTGTGCTTGTTGTTTCTCCCCTGCCCTGTTCTTGCTGTTTTTAATTTCTGACCCCTGTCTCTCTCCAAACTGTTTGGTATTTTTCCTTAGTTTTTTTGGAGATTCTCCAGTACGAATTGTTACCTAGATCCTTGAGAGATTTTAAATTTTTTTTTACAGAGGTCTAGCCCCGCCTGTTAGCTCATTTTCACTGCCTTCATGGGGTAGCCTTTCATAAGCTTATTCAACAGCTCATGTATTACAATATGAGGATTGTTTGATTATTTGTAGGTCTTTTCTTCTGTTGCAGAAGCGACCTCCAGATAACTCATTTTATGTAAGAACATGTAACAAGAATCCAAAGAAAACAAAATGGTGGTATCATGGTAAGTATTTAACTAGGAGCAGGAATTTTTAAAGTTTTTGGTTTCAGTGTGAAGGCAATTAAAATGTAGAAAGGTAGGCTAAATGCACTCCAAGCCTTAAATTCTTTATTTAAGTTTCAAAAAGTTATTAAAATGCTGTTTCTAAGATACTCTGCCATTATTTTTTTTATATATATATATAATAGTTTAGTAATTCCTAATGGAAATATAAACAGCCCAGATTTATTTGTTTTAACCTATAGGACTGAATTAGAATGAAAGTTCTTCTAAACTGTATTAGTCCATGTCAAGTCTTGAGTTTAGGGTTGGGGAAGGTCCGTAATGAAACTAGATTTAGCTCTAAGCCTAGGATTTTCTTTGGTGTTGGTAACACTTTAAAAGGTTTTACAGCAATTAGCAGATGCCTGTATGTTTCTAAACAGCTGTTTTAATGGATTTCTGCTGTTAATCAGAATTTCCAAGGTAGGACAGTTGGCTGAAGAGACTTAAAGGCTCTTAAGAACTAATAGTCAATAATACAGTAATAAGATTCTACGTGTACATGATAAAAGGAATACGTAAAATGTATAGTACTACAGTCTCTGCAGTGCTAGTATTGTGTTGTTTTGGTTTGGTTTTTTTGTATTGTGGGGTTTTTTTTGCCTTTCTTTTCTTCCCATGTGTTCTCTATCTGGCTTTACACTGTGTGGTTTCTTTCTTCTGCCTCAACATTTATGATCCTCTTCCGTGAGCTGGGCCTGGCTGTATGTGCTTGTTCTAACCACTCCATTGGTGAGCAAAGAAAGGCAGGCTAGAAGGGGGCTGTGATTTTCTCCTCTCTTGTTGGCCAGTCCTTTCTTTCTGTACCAATGGTGGTTATTGGTAGCCCACGTATTTTGGGAAGGGATGTGTTAAACAGGTAATACTGTGCACTAAGTGATGCGGGAGGAGTTGATCCCATCACTGCCTTTCACTGAAGGCTCCATCATAAGACACCCTTTGTTTTTCACTGTCTCCCCACCCTGGCCACGGTATGTTCTGTCCCCCCTGATATTTTGAGACAGTTAATGACTGGAGAGGCAAATGCCAAAGACTTTAGATACTTAAAAGCCCCTGGATGCCTTAACAAGCAAAACTTGAGAGTTTCATAATGCTTGCTGAGACCCATGGGGCTTTAACGTATGGTAATCTAACAAGAATGAACCTGTGTTTTGTAATACTGTTCTTGCTAAAACAAGGTGACATAAGTTACAGTTAGAGGAATTGTTGTATGTCGTGGGATGAAGAGGTATTTAAGAAACTTAGGACTGTTTATCATGTGGTTGTACATTACATTGTTTAAAAAATTGACTCCAAGAGTCATAATCCTGCTGCCCACAAGGCTGGGTTTTCATCTTCACCAGATTATTCAGTAGTTACTTTCTTTTCTCTTTCTGTTTTCACACTCTTGTAATGTATTTGGTGCTCCTCCATGTCTAGTTTAGCTTTCTCTTGATTAACAATTTTGGAAGAGGTTTTTATTAACAATTTTTATTGTCACTTGCTAATTATTTTAAAGAGAAACAAAGTTTCATTTATTTGGTTTATCTTGTGATTAAAATATGTTCAGTCCATTCTGAATCTGTACTAGCCTCATTTTGATTCAGGATTGAAGTCTATCAAGGAGAGCAGCTGGCAGATACTACTTTGATTTCTTATTCATGAAATTAAATTTGATTTAAGCAAGCAAACCACCAAATGAGTATGAAAAGAAATGTGAGTTATCTGACTCTGAAAGTTGCCATATAATTGCGGCTCAAAACCATCAAGCTGCTTATAGTCCACTGAAGAAGCGTTAAATTACGTTGAAGTAACTACGCAATGGCCATTTTGTGCAAGTCAAAAAAGCCTACCTTTCCCCAAATTCAGAGCAACCGAGAAACCAACCTGAGGCAAGAGAAAGCAAGTCACTTCATTTAAATAACTCATATTGTTTTGCTTTATACAATTTTCATTTGTTTTTTAACTTCCTTTTTAAGTACTAATTACAGAAAAGGCCGTGATTAAGTTTATTGGGCTTTTCTCCCCCACCATTAAATTCTTACATTAAAAAATAAAACATGCCTGATGTCCGCTGGACAAAAGTTTTCTTAAATGCTAGAGGGATTTTCCTTCAAGTTGTATGTCACTTGCTCCTTCTCTGTTACAAGTAATCTTGATTCTCTTCTGTGGACATAAGATTGCCAAGGCACGATCTTTAAATTTCCAGTGTTTTCTTACTGGGTTTGAAGAACTGATGGATTACACTAAAATCAGCTTGCCTGCTGATTTTAACCACCTCTCTCTGGAAAACAACTGTATTCAGTGTTATGTACACTTGAGAAGATTTACAAGCCTTTTAAAAGGTGATTCTGTCCCGCTCACTTTCTGCTCCTTCTTCAACTAGTGTCACGTATCTAATCTTGTGGTTGAACCACTTTAGACTGAGGAAGGAAGGGATAAAAATCAATCCCAGCCAAGAAAGAAGAACAGTCATCCGAGGGTAACCGATGGCTGCAGTGAGTGGCAGTGCTGATACAAGAGCATGTGGAGGGAGATGTAGAGTGGTCCTGCCCCTTCTCTTGTCACCTAGCTATTGGACTGGCTTAGCTTCAACGTGCAGTTGAATTCGTGTGTTTGAAGAGAAAGGAGGACGACCTTCATCACTTTTCATATATGCATTTGAAGAATTTTTTTTTTTTTTTTTTTTGGTAGGTACCTGAGATTTATTTAGCTGGGAGCAAATTAGGTGTGGTTGACAGGTGATGTAAAGCAAACTGATATGAGCACGGAGGGATAAAGTGGCACTTTGAGATGTATTCTGACATTTAAACACACGTCTCTGTGCGTTTAGCATATTACAGAGATCTTAATCTCTTATTTAATCCCTGCCCCAACAAAGCAATTTACTCCGTAAAGAGAGTTTGTTTGGAGCCTTGTTTGCTACAAACTGATGTCCTCACAAGCCTTGTTTCAAAACTCCTGATCTTTGATAACTAAAAATATTTCTAGATCATCTGCCCTACCCAACATCTGCTTCAACCGTGCGTTGAATTTAATGTTGAGTTTCAATCTGAGGGTTGATCGTTTGTTAAAGACGGGAGGATCTTCTAGATGGGTATCTGGGCTGAAACTGGTTTCGTAAAGCCGTAGCCTTTGATGGTGCCAGGAGGTACATTTTTGTGAAAGAAGCTGGCAGTGGTGTCCGCTTCCAACCAGCGCCTCCTTTTAGGTTTTGGATTTATTTGGGTTTGGTTTTGTTTTGTTTATCCTAAGTAGTAAGTGTTTTCTTGGTATTTGGCCTAAAGTTTTTTACATGTACGGTACCTTACTATCAGAATGAAGAGGTTTTTTTACATGTAATAGTATTGACGACATGCTTTCCAGTGAGAATGTGAAATCGGTCACTGCTAGTTTATACATACCAAATCTGCAAACAAAACCAGTTCTGTTTATGAAGCTACGTGTTCTAGGTGTGTGAGGTTACAAGTAAGTGCATTAAAAATAACCGGAGGGTAAGTTTGCTTTCTGTTAACGAGCTTAAGATTGCCTGTTAATAGATACAAGTATCCTGTAGGTTGGTGTGTGGAACAGAACGTTTAAAAGGGAAGGCTTTCACAGACAAATATTTGCTTTTAATACTGAGCATAATGCAGAAAGATTGGTATAGAATATGCGGTTTTGTAGTATGTTCAGTCCAGTCACAGTATCTAAAATTTAGTGAGCGTGAGTTATAGTCAGGTTTAAGATTTAGGATTATAGTAATAACGTATTATTTTTGCATAATTCTGTCAGCTACAGTTTGTGCTGATTTTTGAGAAAAACATGAATATACATACATACGTATGTGTATATATTTAAAGGGTTAAGAATGCATCCTGAGAAGCCCACTCTGCCAACTCTTACCACTATAAGTTCCTTCTAAAAGGATTTCTTGATTCCATAAGTGGCGCGGACCTGCGGTACTTCAGGGGGGCAAAATATCTGGTCTTTGTTTTCCCGATGAGTGGCTTTCTAAATATGGAGTGTGGAAATTACTGTCCTTTTAACGGAATATTCGCTAATAGTAATACGCTTGGAGGGGTGCGTATGTGTATTTTGGAAGTTCTGTGTTTGATATTCTCTTCTTTTTTCCCCGAGTCGCAGAATCGTAGAGTGTATTGAGTCGTCACTGGACAAAGCTGCAGAGCTAACCAGTCAGTGCATTTCCACTGCACCTTACTGTCTGTGCTGGGAATTGGCTCTGCAGATCCAGCACCTTGCTCATTTGGATTTAGAATGTTGATATGTTTTCCATAAATGCTCTTCTTTTATTTTAAAGATGACACATGTTGATGCCACCATTTTGTGATCCTCGTAGCAGAAGATAGTCCTACTGAGAAAATGAGCACTTTGATCATTCAGTCTTTGAACTTTAACCTTTGACTGGAAGTGACCTGTAGGCAATGAAGACTACTTCCTTTGACTGCATTTTTACTAGTGTGCATTCTGGGCGCATGTTGATCGCTGGTTCAGTCCATGCAACTGACATGCTTTTATTAGTCATACAGTATTAATGCAGGTGTCCAGAAATGTCAGAGTAATTCCATTATTTTGATTTTAAGCTTTTTGGAAGAATTCCAGGTCTTCATATATTGTGCAATAACACTGAGCTCCTTGGCAGTTTTGGTGCATCCATTGCCGGCAATGGACATTGTACCAGGGAAAGATTTTTTTGCTCCAGCCACAAAAAAGATTGATGCATGACAGAGCTTGTGAAAGTTTCGGATGTATTTGGATTATAAGCAAGGGATCTATCATTACCTTAAGAGCCATCCCATTCTTTTATATTTGGATTCTATGCACTGTGATCACAAAACTAGCAGCATGAGTTAACATGCTTAGCTGAAGGACTGTAATAAGATCATTGCATATTTATGAAACTTTTATCTGCTGTCAAATTGTTTTGACATGGAAGGTTTCTCACACGACATTGGCAGAGAGGTACAATGTTATCCCTATGGTGAAATAAAACTACTTTTTGTATATAGTTATTCATATCTCTGAAGCAAAGGTATGAGTAATTCAGGGTATGAGTGATTTAATCGAGAATTTATTTTGGAGATAGGAGAGGATGGCAGTGATATAACTGAACTTTCTGCAGTCCCTAATTGGGCTTGTAATTTGTACTTTAGAGCTTTTTTTCCAAATAGGTTGCACACTGTTACTTCCTGCTAGCCATCAGCATGAGCCCTACTGCCTACACCAATATTTCATGTATTTATATGTTTGAAAGCGATCCATATAACATTTTTTGTTTGCATTCACTGTTTCTTTTGTTGTTGTATGTCATGTTTGAATGTTACAAAAGAATATTTTGATTGAAAAGCTTTGTCAGAATATATTTTCATGTAAATTATTTCTTTATCTTGTAAGCATCATCTTGTCTTTTAATCCTGTACTATAAAAAGAAGAAAAAAATACATTTTTGACAGAGGCTTAATGTTTTGATGAAAAAGTGTGGACCTTCTTATTTAAGTTTAGACTAAAGTATATTTTCTTAATTTGCTTGTCCCACGCAGCCATAACGATTTTTTTTTTTTTCCAGGCTTTTACTTCACCAAAAAAAGGGGGAAAAGCCTAAAATCAGATTTTCTATGAAGCAACAGTTGTTTGAAGGGGTAGTTGTTCTCACCACTCTAATATTTTGATAGTGCAATTAGGTTGTCTTTTTAAGAAGCACTTTTATAAACTTAATACCTTTACACACTTGCAAAATTTCTATAAGTTTTTTTTTACTGCTGCCTTATTGTTGCACTCAAAAAAAATAATTCAAGCAGTTAATGCGTGAATGTCTATATCAAGTAACTACTTGATTTAAAAGCAAACAAAAGCCAAAAAAACCCGACCCAGAATCAATTAACTAAAATAATGAACATAAAATTGGCTAAAAATACTGATTTTTTTTTTTTTTTTCTTACTGCTCTATGATGACTGACAAGTTTTATAGCCTTGTACATACTTCTCTGTTACCTAACATTTAAAAATTTTTTAAAAGTGTAGATGCTTAACTCAGGGTGGATAGAGTTGAGATGGCTTTGCTTCGGAGAAGTATTTTGTACAGCAACTGAATTCTAGATCTTGCCAGTGAAGTGAGGCTACAGTATACTTCAGGAACTGCTATTTTTTCTACTGTATTGATAATATCTCTTGGCCTTGTAAAACTCAATGGTAAAATCGAGCTTTGGATATGAATTTGATGTGTCTATATATTTTCACAATGAGCCTTTAAAACATAGAATTCAGTTTCTTTTAAGAGCTAAAAATAATCATTTGAAGCAGAAATAGTTCTGCTCCTAACTTTTTGTTAGCAAAATCTTGTTGTGAGTTAAACTGGTTATTTTTGGAAATGGTTCATATGAAAGAGCAGTAATCTGATACTTCATCTGTATACGCATGTTAACTGCTCTGTATTGCTTGAAACAACGGACGGATCTGAGAAATTCATGTATGAATGGTTCACAGAATGGATCCTATTGAATAAACCGCAGGAAAGAGACCTTATTGTGACATAAGGTAATGCCTCTGAAGAAACGGTTTAAATGCATCTTCTCAGATTCATGTATTTTCCACGTGGTGGCTCGCCATCCTACAGTAGATGGTTTCAGAGAAGCTTTGTGACGTGTTCTGCCGAAGATGGGCGTTGTAGTGTAGAGCGATGCACATTTGATTGACCTGTGCTATCACACGGACTACAGTGAAGTCAAAAAGGAAATTTCTGCTGTTCTTTAATACCCTCCATAATACATTTAAATTAAAAAATTGCAAGGTAGATTAGAAGAGAACGTACCTCAGGTCTTTTAGGTTTCGGTAGACATGCCTCCATTGGTTCTCTTGTAGATCTGTGGGTAAGTTCACCTGTATGCAGAGGGCCAAGACAAAGCCTGTATACCACTCAAGTCCTCCAAATAACGCAGCTCTTCTGACAATGCTATGATGTCCTGAAATAGGGCTTGAATTAGATGAAGATGGTGCCATCCTTTCCATAGGGTGACCCTGTGTATGTCATTTTTCTTTCACTTGGAATTTCTCACATGAAATGGTTACGGAATTGGCTTGAATCGATCTTGCTTTTCTTTTGTGTCAATGTTCACCTTGTTAAACACTCTGTTTTGTGTTTAGTGTCTTTATACTATAACACAATAAATTCTTGTTCTAAAATAGATTACAACCCTTGAATGGAAATGCGTGTGGACCTTTTCGTGGTGGAGTGCAGACACTGTTCCTTATATTCAGCTGCTCTTGAGACAAAACTGTCAGTAATTCCAAAAAAGCTGTGACGGATAATAGTGAGGTGCTTCCTTTTTTCTTTAGAGGGTTTTTGCTGTAAGAACTGAAGAAAAAAATGTCTTAAAAATTTTTTTTTTTCACTAAGATGTAGTGCTTTTGTTTCTCATAGATGAACAAACAGTTCTTTGTCACGATTCTTTGCTGTTTGACAAACACTTCAAATGTCAGATGGGGAGTTCCAGGTGCAGGATCCTTGTTTGCTTGCAGTGTTGGGAAGAGATTTTCTATTTGTTAGCATATGTCGGGACTCTTAAATGAAACTGCTGTAATTGTTTTCAGTTTTGTACAACTTTTTATTCAAGAGATGATGGCTTCTTTTTTTTTTTTTGGAAAAAGTAAAGCATTTCATACCGAAAAACCTATTTTTGTGAAAAATTAACTTTTTTATTTCATGTATCATATGTTACGAATACTATTCTCAATGTTTGATTTTTAATTGTTACTTTATTTGAAAGTTTGACAAAACACAGTTCACATCTCAAGTTTTATGGTTGCAGTCTAAGGAGACCATAAAATTTCTACGTCGGTAATGAAATTTTAAAGAACAGATAAAGCAAATATCTGTCAGAAAAGGCTTAAATAGAATTGATAAGGGTTTCCAGTCCTGTTCTTGGTGATCTGAGGGGGGGAAGGGGGAGGTATATGTAAATATTTATTAAAATTAATGCTGTTTTAAAAACAGAGGAAAGAGACACGTGTGGCACTCCTGTTTCTTAGAGCATGTGCTGTTGCCATTAAAAGCTTTATAAAATATATAAATTCAAGCTTTGCTGGGGGGAAGCCAGTATAGTTGGTGCGTCCTCTGGTAAAGCAATTCAGCATTACATTGTGCTTGCACACTCACAGATCCCGATCCTTCGAAAAGAAGAGATTTGAACAAACTTTCCTGTAAAACCAGTTGTTTTTAATCCGGATCACTCAATCCAGTTGGGATTTGCTCTCCCAAGCAGCCATACCTGAACAGCGAGCGTCGAGCTGGGTGAGGGGAATCAGGCTGCCTTGGGGGTAGTGGGAAGAGAGACTTGAGATTCGGGGTTTGTGCCAGGTACTTGTTGGACTATCGCTTCGATGAACTTCCCATCAAACTCTAAAATACCTTAATACAACTGGAAGAGTAGAAATATCATGAGCTTTCTTTTACTATATTAAAATATACAAATTTGAAAATCCTTACCCACTGCTTTCATTTTAGTGATAGTATCAATGCAGGCTGTTCTGTTCACTTGCCATATTTTTTTCCCCTCCAGATTGTAAGTACTTTTAAAATTAGTTTTGAGCAGTTGATTGAACTTTGGAAATTCTCTCTGGAGATAAAGCGTGGGCCTTTAAAGTTACAAAGCAAGAGCATTTTCAGTAGCTTTGTAGTTACAAAGTAGTCGCTGTCAAGACGTGGCTTCCTTAGCTCTGTGGGTTTTGTGTTTAAAAACCAAAAACTAAATGCAAAATGGGTTGATCATGCAGTGAATCAGTGTAGAGATCAGATTTATAAGCCTCTGTCCATAGCCTTTTTAGTATAACGCTCCACTAGGAGCTCTTAAGGTGTCAGTGATGGGAGGTTAGATTATATTTAACCCCGTTCAGTTTACGTAGATGCTGTCTGCAAGTGGAACTTTGTATTTTGAAGTGTGGTTTTTGTCTTGACTTCTGCTGGTGACAGAGCTGTTTACAAGAGACTCTTCTGGAATAGGGATGCGGTGACAGACTGAAAACCATAATGATAGCTTCAAGGAGAGATGTTACAATCCGAAATCCTGTAACGCTGACCACGGTTGCTTACCTCACGCCGATCTGTCTTTTGGCGTTTAAAATCTCGAGGATAAGACCTGAAAACATCTGTCTTGTCTTCGGCAGGTGGAAACCTGTTCTCTTGGAGACCTTTGGAGTGCTTTCTGCCAAGCAGCTCAGGGTTAAATCTGTCTAGATGAACATTCTGGGCCCTTTCTCTTCCCAAGACTGTAATGTTATGTGTATGATGCTAAGGCAGTTCCCCAGGGTATTTTATCTTTAAAGATAAAATCAAGCAAGTTTCCTGCTCTTCAGTGTTTATAAGCTGCTCTAGGTGAACCTGCTTCAGCAGGGGTGTTGAACTAGATGATCTCCAGAGGTCCCTTCCAACCCCTGTCATTCTGTGATTCTCTTAGTTTGCTGCCACTGAAAAGGAGAAATTTCTCTTCATTTCCAGCCTCCCAATTCACATCCCTGCCTTGCATCTAGCTTTATTACCCGAGTCTGCACTGAGGTGATTTAGCATCTTAAAGTAGTAGGAAAATAACTTGAAAAGAAAAAGTGAAGATCTTTCTTCTCAATTAGCAAATGGAATCTTCTTGCTGCATAATCAAGAGTTTCAGAGCTAGTGCGAGAAATTGAACGGATTGTGCAGCTGGGGTTTGGGAGGTGGTGGCCGAAACCTGAGTGATATCTTTGAACTTTTCTGCATAACGTAAAGCCCTAGAAATCTTGTTTTATGCAGAAGCTGGCTTGTGTGCTGTGAGAAGCCTGAGAGCTGGAGGTCTGGACTGCCTGTGACAATCTATGCCAAGAGACTCTCCTAACTGTTGTAACTCTGGTTTCTAGTAAAAATTCAGAAGTTGTTCCAAAGACTGAGTGATCTGTTACCTCTCTGTTGAGATGCCTTGAGTTTCCGTGGCCAGGATTTGTTTTGTTTGGCCTTTTTGTGTTTGTTTTTTAAATAGCAAGGCTGCTAGCTTTGCTCTGTGTGGATATTTTTAAGTTTTTAACAGAGCACCGTTGTCAAACATTAAGCAAATATAGTTATAGATTCAGTGAAGCTGCTGAGTTGTCCTCCAAAAGGAAGGCAACCATTCTGTTGTAATTCAAATGTTCTTGAGATTAGGTAGGAAGCCAAATGTGGTACAGTCATCTTCTAATACAGAAAACTCTTGAGATGGAAGTGTCAGATGCAGATCTCACTTGTCTGTTGTATGCTTGAAGAACAGGACTCTTGCACTGTATTAGGAGGTTTTCAAGACAAAGCCACACCGTTCCTCATCTCACCCCTTCCTCTAAAGGTCTTGTTCAAAAGACAGATCAAATCTGGTGTTCTTGATCTCAATTTATGTGACGTCTATCATTCTGACCAGTAATGAAGGGTGAATAGCTCGTGACTATCTCTCTCTTATTCTCTAAACTGTCCATATGTCTACAGAAAACATCGGTAGCTGTATTTCACATGCATAAAATAAAGTGTACATTTATTTATTGGGTGTAGACGATTTATTGAAGATTAGTACTCTGAGAGTAGCCATGGGAAGTAGACCTCACAAGTCACAAAGAGTGATAAAGCATTCAGTCTCCAGATGATTTAGAGTTTATCCAGCCTAAAGTCTTAATTTGCATGAGGATTTGAGTTGTGGGGGGTAGGGAGGAACTGGGGCATCACCTTGCACTACTGTGTTTTGTATCACAGTGAGTTTTGGATTTATAACTCTTTATAATCTCTTTATTATCATATGTCCAAAGCAGTAGCTTCAGTCTTAAGCATCATGCTGGAGTAATGGGTGACTTCAGCATCCTTAAGCAAGTAATAGTCCAGACAATTCTGTGTTGGGAATGACCTTCCAAATGCTCCTGCAAATCGTGTTGACTACCATAGTGAGGATGCCATTTGGAGATAAGTTATGCTCACAAAATGGAGTGGGAGGGAGAAATGAGAGGGTTCTTCAAGGTTAAGTTTGATAGATTTCTGAAGTTTCTCAGAGTTGGTGGCTGGCGGCACAGTGAGGTTTTTTTTTGTTTGTTTGGGTTTTTGTTTTTTAAGAGGACAGCAGTGATTGCACTAAGGTGTAATTCTTAAGTTATGAAGTTTTTCAAAAGTGGAAGAGGAGAAATGCAACTGAAGGATCAAGGTGCTGTATGAAAACCAAGCGCTGAATCAGTTGGGTTACGCTGTACTAAGAAAAACCACTGTCCAGTCAACCTTTACATCTCAGAGGATGGATAGCCCTCTTTGTGAACTGAGGTAGTAGGTTTCTTTTTGCCTTTGCAATAATTTTTCCAGAAATCCTAGTAAACTCCGAGCCAGGTAGACTTCATACCGTGCCTGACAAGAGATGCTGAAGACTTGCAGGTGAAAAATAGACCTGCTATGGTACATGTGTTTCGGGAATTCTGAAAGTTTCTTCTGTTAGATTAAAGAAAGGAACAAAACTATAGGAATAGACTAAATAATATCTGGACATAAATCATGTCTTCCTGATATCTCGGGTACTACTAGGGGATGCTATATAGAAAAGCTTGTGATTCTTCTCAAGAAAAACTTACTTGAATGGTTCTTACACTCATCTCAAGATGTCATTACTTCTGTACTTTCCTCAGCAGCTACTTTGTAATGTTGAGTTTTTTTAAACCGAGTTCTGTGCAACGCTTTTTGAAACCAAATTATTATAAAGATTTACCATTTGGATGTGGGTGTGAATTGTCACCTCACACAGAAGGTGAGTTTCCTTACGTTAGTGACGGTAGCATGCAACACAGCAAGGCTTAGCTCTTGCTGAACGATTTCTGAAATATAAACCCATCGGAACTTTTATCCAGTATCGGATGTGCCTGCCTTAGTGTGACAAGAGTTGTCTTGTGCCAGCCGGCCCAGTCTGGAACATCCCTCCCTGCACCTCACTTTTAACATCTTCTCTTTGGAATAAACCGAAGCCCTACTTGGAAAATTTGCGATGGTCTCTGCATAAGCCGATTCCGTACTGTTTTGTGGCAAGATGTGGCTTTCTATAGATTTCAAGGCAGCTATTCATACACTTTGCTTGATTTTGAGTACACAATCCTGTCGCTGGTAGGAGTTTGTCAGAAGATAAAGCACTTACTTATTTTGTAAATATAAGAAAGAAAGATTATTGCAGGATTTGACCTCTGGAAAGGAGTCCTGCTGCGTGGCCTGCACTTGAATGCTGCTGCTTTGTGTCCTAGAGCTTTATTTCTTGGGTTTTTCCACAGTAGTTTTATGTGTAAGTACATACTAAAGATGGTTAATAAATCTTGCACAGGCATTGCATTAATCTGTGTTGATTTTAATGTATATCCATCTTGATATGTGTGTTATATTTTACCTTCCTTGATAGAGTATCAGGGACCTTATTATTTATAGCTTTTCATTGAAAAGTGCAGATTTTAAACTTCTATATTTTCATTTTTTTTTCTTGAAAGTAAGGAGAATGCATTAAAAATAGTCTGGAGAAAAGTGAGAATTTGCCAGCTTGTGTCTTGAAGTAGAACCTTAAAGGCTGCCTCCCTTCAAATTTGGCTTTTATTATCTCAGGTGGGATTTTTCTGTTGCTTTTTTTCTTTTATCAAATGTGTATATATAAAGCAAGAATATACAGAGTTCCATGGTGAACTGTAGGTGTAGCGAGGAAGCGGATTTGAAAATCTTGTGCAGGTTTTCCTCTGTGTGTAAAGATACAGCATCTTGTAGATGTCTTGTGTTTTGTCTTAATGTGGCTTTGAAGGATCAAAACATTTTCAGATATGGGGATGTTTTGCTCCCTTCTGTGAAGGCACGTGGCCATTGCACTTGCTTAAACTCTCAGAGAAATTGAAAAATACACTTCTGACATAGAAATTCCTTTTTAAAGCATTTTTAATTGCTGTTCAGGTAGTAGATTAGTAGTATTCTTTTGTTACATGAACACTGAGGCTCTCAAATCATGTGAGAGTTTACTCTTCCTTAAATTGTCAAATTCAGCAATGTTCAGTCATCACAAAACTAATGCTTTTGGCGAATTATTGGAGTACTGGAAAGGCCTGGCTCAATTAAGTGCTATACAGCAACAATTTAGTAGATACATCCAGTTTTAGCGCATTTCTGTTAATCCTCAAAATACCAAAGAAATTCCATAACCCGCAAACTCCCCTTGCCCTGGCATAATTAGCACGTAATTGCAAGCTTATGATTTGGTGATGATGCAGGATAAGGCTTGGTTTTGTTGTGTGGGGTTGTTTTTTAATTTCAATGAAAAGTCAGTGTAACATGCTCCTATGAATTAAAAATAATGAAGTTTGAGCTGCTGCAGAATTTACTGTCAGTCGTATTACACCTTCATATAGCGACAGAATTTTGTCCAGCTATTTTTGTCAGATTACATACATGACAATATTTGTGCTTCTGTTACTGCCAGTAACTTTAGCAGTCCCCCCAAAAAACTTTACAAAGTTTTGTGAATTGTGACATGATTTGAAGCCAAACAGCTTTAACCAACTTCATCTAACAGATGAAATTTGTCTGTCTTTCAGAATACGTTGTCATACCATTAACTCACAGTTATCCTGCGAAAAAGGGTGCAGCGCTAGTTGCTGTGACACATAATATACAGCCAACTTCTCAAATGGTAAACTCAATGAGAAATGGCTACTTTGTCGGTGAAACTGAGTAGTTAAATTCGATTTATGTAGGAGTCAAATGCCTAGATTCCGTGTTTCCAGCTGACGTAGCCCCTCTTGTTTACTCAGTAACACATTTTGAAGCTGTACGTTGCTCCCATCCTGAGAAGTAGCGCACAGCTATTTGCTCTTAGTGTCACTTAAAAAATTGGGAAAACAAAGCCTGAAGCTAGTGTGTTCTGGCAGGAGGTAGAACCCAAAGCCACATTGGAGGCATTGATAATCCTCCGAAAAGAAACCTCATTTGAGTGAGAATGCCGCCACTTCTCCTTGCTTTTAGAGTTTCCGTTCATGGGATTCTATACTTGCGTGTAGGCAGCGCTTTCGTGTTGCTCCGATTGACGATGAGAAGCCCTTTATGTTGTTTACTGATTCACGTTTACGATACTTCTGAAGCTTTTTCAGGGAGAGAGGCATCTTCTGTATGAAGAGTCTGCATAATGCCGTGTACGAAGAATTTATTTCTCTTTCCTGCTTGCTGTTCGACGTCATATATGTATAAGATAGTTACTTTTTTCAAGAGAATAATGATTTAAATACTAACTTCATATAGGTGTAATTCACTGTGTAATTTTATAATCTTAACCAATTGCCTTGAGTAATTGTTTTGCTTGTACAAAATGGTAGAGCTACAAATCCTTTTCAGCTTGTTGCAGCGTTTTTTCACTGCCCCTCCAATAAAAGGGCTATTTTAGGAGGGTTAGGTTTTGTGTGCCTTCACTGCCCTGGTGTGGTGTGGAGTGTAAGATTGCTAGTGAAGGACGCAACTGGTTTGTAGCAGCGTAACTTACGTAGCTGGGTGGAAAAGCAAACAAGCTATGCAGAATGGAAAGCGCCTTTCTACTGATCAGTTCCCTCTAGCCTAGTTGTCTCCTTTTACATCTACTTGACGATACCAGGTAAGATTAATTCCCGTGCAATAATGTGTTTGGCAGTGACTGAAATATTTAATTTTCATGTCCAACGCTGGCCTTAACTTCAATATTTAAAAAGCCTGATCCCTGCTTTCTCTCTGACCTAGTCTGCTGCCTGTAGAGTTGTCAGTAGGTATAGAATCATAGAATGTTCTAGGCTGGAAGGGACCTCTGGAGGCCATCTGGTCCAACCTCCCTACACAAGCAGGGGCATCTCTACCCAGGTCAGGTTGCTCAGAGCCTCATCAAACCTGACCTTGAATGACTCCAGGGATGGGGCCTCCACCACCTCTCATTCAAGTTATCTATCACCCTTCTGTTAAAGAACTTATTTTCTAATATCCAGCCTAAATCTATCCTTTCCTATCTTAAAACCATTGCTCCTTGTCCTATCGCTACAAGAGGTCCCACTGGCCCAACTGTGCCAGTAAATGTACCTAGCGTTGACCCTGATGTACAAACAGAGCAGCGCTGTTACTGCTGGGCTTTCGGTTGTGCTTGACACGTGCTTCTGTAATCTATGCCTGCGCTAATTGGAAGCCAGAGCACGTCAAGATGCCGTGCTCTCGTACAACACTGTCAATTAAAATAACATCGTGTCTGGACCTGCCTTTTTATGTAGTCAGTATGCTATCAGTAAAGCGACACAAAAAAAATCAAACAAAAAAACCCCAAAACAAAACCCCCAGACACCGCAGGCTGTAAGCAGGAATTTAATCTTGGAGAATCTGTTGCTGCTTTGGCCTGTAATTAAGCTGTGGCTTTCCCGATGTTCTTTTCCGAGCAAAGCCAGTGTGTTCTTACGAAGAAGCAAAGCCCAGGAATGCAGCAGTGGGCCATTCCTAAATGTCTGCGTGCTTCGAAACAGAAAACTGATATGCCATGATCTTCAGGTTGGTGGGTCTGGTATTAGTCTCACTAATTCATCAGACTATAGTTACATTCTTCTTCGTAGCCTGTAGTAATGAGATCTGAAGTCCTGGCTGACGTGAATTACCCTGATCTTCTTCAAAAGTTCTGTGATCTGTGTTTTACAGGAGCCATCCAAACCTAGGTTTTTCTAACGCTGGAAAAAACATAGGAAATAGGAGAAGTTTCCCGCATTCAACATAGAGGATGAACTCTTGTGTATTAACTAGCTGTGCATTTACACCCACATGCAAGTTTATACAGTTACTACGCATACGAACTAGTTGGGCAGAAATGGAATCACTCTTTCTGTAGTTGTAGGAAGGTGGAATGACTGTACAGAAAGTTCTTACAGTTCCTTGCGTTAAAAAAAAAAATAGAAAATGATGGAAGTAGATGACACAAAACCAGTCGTGACATTATAACCCAAAACAAGCATACAAATTAAAAGCAGAGATGATGGAGCTTTTGTGGAGTTTTGCATAGATGGATTAGGATATGGAATAACGTGAAGTTTTCTGAATGTGTAATACAACTACTATGCTATAAAATAACTTGCTGGTACAAATCTTAGATTTCGCTAGCATTGTTAAAAGGGTAAAGCTTTGATTTAGACAAGGCTTTCCTATTTCCAGCACTGATGTATGCGAATAATGGGAACAAACAATGACAAGCAAATACAGTTCTACCTGCAAAGCGATCTGGATTTGGGTCAGTGGGCCAACAAAGGAAGAACTGCCTTTGATACCTTGATGACGAGAGACCTAGATCTAAGTTGGTAGTTGCAAAATCAGCACATAATTTTCGCTGGATTAATTTTGGTGTGTTCTAAAACCAACGATACTCACGAAATGGGATGAAGACCTAGAAGTAGCACAACGTCCTTAGTACTAACAGTCATTTGAAATGATGGAAAAAGTGGAATATATGCTGACAGACGCAAGTTCTAGTTCATTGAGATTCTTGAAGTGGTGCTGTGATTCATCGGATTTAGGGAACGCTCATTGAGCTGTGAGTCATGAGAGAGAATGTGTTATGTGAGTTGTTAAAAGTTCAGTGCTCGTGAGTCTTCACTGGAGCGTTGCTAATAAATGGTTTCTGTTACCTGAGAAAACTCAGTATGGAATCTCCTTGTAAGTTTCTTGGTTTTTGATTTGTCTTGTATTTTTGATTTGGTCACTTGTGTGACATTCGTTGTAGTCAACAACCTCCTTTCATAGTCACAGTTCTGCATCTGTAATTGGGGAGAGCAATGATTTGATTAGACTTAGGTTTATTAATAATATTGGGATTTAATCAAATTAATCCCAGACTCCTGGCTTTTGCTTTCTAATAGCTTCGAGTTATGGGAGAAATATTGTTAAAAATAAAGTGACCCATTCTTCAGGTATTAAGCTATTAGAGGCTTTCGTTCAGTTGAGTGACTGACTACTCTAAACAATGCGTTATCCGCTTCCTATGGGAATATCATGAGCACTCTCTGTTAGCTTAAGTACTCTTTCAACGTTTGTATTAAAATATCATCTAAGTTCTTTAATATAGATTTTAAAAGTACAGCTTAAAAGAAACTTGATCAAATCCTGGAACAGATTGCTGGAAGAGGTGGTAAAATCTCCATCCTTGGAGATGTTCAGAAGTAAACCGAGCAACCTGTGAACTCCAAAAGCAGATCCAACTTCAAAGTTGGTCCTGCTTTGAGGAGGCAGGGAGCAGGGTGGAGCAGGTTGCCCTCAGAGGTCCTTTCCAATGAATTTTTATCTCTATCATGCAGAGATTTAAAAGCAGGTTTCTGCTTCTGCGATTCTGTCAGTCTCCTCCTTGTTAAATACATCACTGTGCATTTCCTTTGGGGATTTTAAAATTTTGTTTTGTTTCACCAGTGTGTAGTTGAGGGGTGGAAACTCATTTCTTGATGACTTAAAAAAATTACAATTCTAATAATAAAATGCATAAGTTAAAATTAAATTATTTTGCTTTTGCAAGTCAGCTTGAAAATGCCAGGGTGGGTTGTTTTGGTTTGTTTTATTTTTTTTTTCTGAATCTGAAGTTAAAAATGACAAGGTCATGTATCTTCAAGTGCCCTGGACGCTCATATACAGACCAAACGGAATTAGCCTGAACCCTTTCCCCCAGTTTTGCACTTGTGCAGATATTTAGGCATTAGAGTGGCTTTTTTTTTTCTTCCTCTTGTTTTCAAGCCGCATACTGGATTAATCACTCGTATTAACAACTTCCTTACTGAAATCAGATTGTTGGGCAAGTCATGACACTCCCATTGTATATTAATGGAGTGGAGCGGATGAGTCTCCACAAACGATGCACCTCATTTTGAGAAATTGTGAATATAAAGCTGCTCCTGCTGGAGGTACTAAGTAGCCTTTGTCCCGTATTTCAACAGTAGGAGATAAAACCCCAAAATGGTACAGTAAGTCAAAAAAGTGGTTAGTAATGCAATGTATTTGTTCATATATGTAAAGCTCCAAGCATATATAAACTTAGTAAAAAGCAAAACACTACTGTGGACTGAAAATGAATTATAAAATATGCGATCCTATGTTTTATACCTGGACAAAATCCGATCCAGAAGTCTTCGGTGTATTTTTGATATATGGTAAGTTTTCAGATAAAATTTGTTGTTCTGTATTCATTTTTCTTTTGACTTATATGCTGCTTGCAGCACAGAACGTATATTAAGATATGAGATGCTTCTGAGTTGATTATTTCAATATATGTTTTTAATCTAAGCTTTTAGCTGTGTAGTAATAGCAATATTATAAAAATGTCAGATATTAAAATAATAGCACAGACTGGAGATTTTAGAGGCTTGTTGGAATTGCATCTGCAGAAAGTTCAGAAAACCTCGCTTGTAACTGACCCTGATGCCAACACTCACCAGCAAGGAACAGGAGCAGCTGGAAGGCTTTGGGCAGCAAGAAAACTATGACAGTTGACTTTGCAGAAACATGGTGGGATGACACACAGCTGGAGTGTTGCGCTGGCTGGTTATAACTCTTCAGAAGGGATAGGCCAGGAGAGGCGATGGAGTCCCTGCATGTTAGGGAGTGTCTTGGCTGCCCAGAGATTAATGGTGGTAAGAAGCAGGGGGAAGGCCAACAAGGCTGGTAGTCCGTTACAGATCGTCGAACCAGGATGAAGAGGCAGATGAAATATTCTACAAGCAACTGGGAAAAAGTCTTGTGATTGCTACACTTTGGTCTCATGGAGGACTTCAGCTTACCAGATACCTACTGGGAATACAACGCAGCAGAGAGGCAACAGTCCAGGAGGTTCCTGGAGTATGTGCAAGATAACTTCCTGACCCAGCTGGTGAGAGAGCCAACTAGGGAAGGC